>UCWB01000253.1:0-26273 GCA_900474355.1 Torymus geranii | reverse complement strand
GTAAAGTTGTGAACGCAGTATGAATAAAACCAATTAGTCCGAATGACATTTATGGTGAAATACGTACGAAAAAGTAACTAATCAAGGATAAAAAGTACCTAGAAGATTCTTTAAAAGAACAAAGATTAAAGAGATATGAGCTCATGTGGCGCGACAAAAAAAAAGTTGGAAAAGGAAAGAGGAATCGGGCAAAATAAACGAGCTGCCGAGTCCTCTCGCGTCGTCGGCAGGTTAAATGTGCCGGAACCGAACGCGCGCACCGCAGGACGTTTACGAGTTGCGTGTCTGATCTCTTTCTTTATCGCTCTTTCCTTCCTCCCTCGCGCCGCCTCCTCCTTTTCTTGCACAGGACTTTGAAACCTCATCAGACTATTCCGTTGTTTCTCTCTCTTTCATTTTTTTATTCACGGAATGTATAATAACACAGCGACGGCGAAGTCAAATGAAGTTCGTGCGCCAGAAGTTTTCGAGCTTATAACGAGCGAGCGACAGAGTTATTAATCGCGTTATCCCGTGCGCGCGAGAGTCATTTTCCGGATCCGATCAGGCACTACGACACTGGTGAAAAGAAACTTTGTAATCCGAACTTCATCGTCATTGTCTGTCTCGCGGTTGGATTGAGTTTTATTATACCGATGTTCAGGTGCCAGCGCGTTGATCCGCGAGTAATTCGTCTTGTCATCGGAGAATGAGAAAGAGAGGGAAGGGTTAGAGGATCTTAATGACGTCTTTAAACGCCGGGAAATTGTTTGAGTAACCATTCCGTGTGTATAATCGATCCCGCAGCTTCTTTCGCTCAACGCGGAGTCAATATTTCAAGGATTATTAGTTTCGCATTTTATTGCTCTCTCGCGTCCGAGCTGAAGTGAAGAAAGTTGCAAGGTAGGCGCGCGCGATGATAAGTTTTTTAATTAAAAAAAAAAGCTGGTGGAGGTGATATATGTGTTTATGAGAATGATTTCGCGAGATTGACTGTAAAAAGTTTTCTCCCGCTGTATATATAGGTATATATACGTGAAATTGTTCGTTGTTTTTTTTTTGGGAGTTGGATATTGCGTCGCGTTTCAATTCATAAGAGTCGGACGTTGAAATGACTAAATCAAGTAGCTTTAGGAGGCTTCATAAAAGTTTGACTGAATTTCACTTCTTTTACGAGTCGTGTAAAACGTTCGTATATGCGCTCAAGTCTGGGAAGGTGCAGAAGTTTCTTTGGTATAATTTATAGTAAAGTATTTTATGCTTTTAGTGGGTTTTATGGTCGCAGTATCTAACGATTAGGTTAGGCGATGATTTAGTTTTTTTTTCTTTTCTCCAGCATATTTTAACGATTATTACGTTAACCTTCATATAACAGACGAAATTAACATTCTATAATTTTCTTTAAAGCTCTAATAAAGTTTGAATTTTCACTGGGGCATTAACAGGTTCTTAAAGAAATTATATCCTACTACACCTGATAAACTGTTATTCATTGCTCATTAAACGAATCGTTAAATTGTCGTGAAGAACATACCATTTCGCTCAAGACGAACAGATAAATATACCAGAAAATATTAAAATTTTCGTACAAACTGCTAGACGACTCAATCAGTCACCATCCGCCAAGTAATAAACCCAGATAATATAATCATGCGTTCCCACGAGACAACTCTCCCATTTGAATAACCCAACACCACCCCTCCGTTCAATCGCTTCACCACTGCAGCTAGCAAGAAAAAAAATACTTTTCAGTATCAAGGGTGTATACGCAGACAACGTCCCCTATACGCGACTGTAGCTATAGCGGCAGCGGCACCGGGGGGGCAACGAATCCTCGGGGCAGTGACATATCGATCAACTCGCTCACATACTCGCCGCGCGGCGCCGAAGTGGCTGCGTACGATGCCCGCGCGCGACCTTTGTATATATAATATATCGTGTATGTATCTGTGTAGATGTAAGCGTGCCCGTATTATCCATGCATGCGTGTACGCGCGCTAGCGTAACGAGAGGCAGGAAGTGGCGCGTGTGTGTACACGGCGCGAGAATAGCGGAGCGGAAACTAGGAGTCGATCGCTAGACTGCTGCGGGTTAGTTGGATAAATAGGGATAGGAGGTAGGGGTTAATAATGGGGACAAATATTTGAGCCGATCGCGGCTGGTTGGACGTTGGTGGGTGGAATGGGTGTTATGGTTTTGGAGTGATGGGGTGGCTGCTAGTGAGTGTTTTGAAGGGAATGTGTGTGTTTCGTAGGGATATCTTAACTTTCCATGAAGTTTCCAAATCGACATTTTATGTTATATACTGGAACTTTGAATCTTTAGAATAGAAATTTGTTATCAAACATGCAGTTGCATTAAATGTTTCAAAAATATTTATTGCAACATTGATTACACAAAGAAACTCGTAAAGAAAAAAATGTAGTTTCATCAAATAGCACATTAAAGCTCGTTTTAGTTTTTAACTTGATTAACGATCAATCTACGGTTCAGAAAGCATTATACATCCATCTCTTCCTTTAAAAAGCTCTTACCAGTGTTCGAAACTGAAGTTTAAATTACCGTGCGCCAGCCCCCGAAATTTCCACACACCCCTTCCAAAACTTTCGGTCCCACCTGGGCCATTAGTTAATCTCGACAACAATTAGGCAGCAGCGACCTCCCTGTACATAGCACATCCTCTCCTTTCTCACACACTCGCGGTGTTCCTCATCCCGCAAGTTCGACCGCGTGTTGTGCCGACCAGCCGGCCGGCCGTCGCCACGGCAACGCCGCCTCTAAGTGTTCTAATCAATGCCCGACGCTCGGGCCGCGATTTTTCTCTCTCACCTTCCATTTCGATGGATTTTTTGGCCCGCGTCACCTCTCTTGTATAGACTAGTATACAACTTTCACCCGAAATGCGGAGTGAAAGTTCGATTTTTCATCTCCCGGTTTTGTAATAATTGTCCCGATTTATTTAGCACGCTTCAAAGAGCAATTGTTTTATTTCACCGGCAGCACCGAGGGTATAATAAATCATTGCGGAGGGAATCGAGAGTTTTTCCCGTGGATTTTATCGTCGCGCGGAGAGTTGAGGAGTGTCGGGGGTCTATGTTGCGGGTAATCGATGGAATTAAACGCGCGTGCGGCTTGCAACACACCGTGTATATACACCGCGGGTTTAATATTCTTTAATGACAAGGAATAAAAGTGTCTTGTAGTGCGCGGGGGGTTTCGTGTTGCAAGTGCAATTATATGATTATTTCGTAGTGTTTTATATAGATTTTATATGCCGCCGTGTGATGGCTTTCGCGCAGTCGACCGTAAAAGTATCCCAGTAATGAGTTTATATTCCTCTTTCTTTAAGTCAATTATGTCTATACTATTTCATACATATAAATTATCAGCCGGGGAATAAAGTATAAGAAAATCGTAGCATTAACGTTCGAATTTCAAATTATACATACACATCGTAAATTAAAGCTCGCGCAGTCAACCTTTTCCCCTCGAAATTTAGTATTCATCAATTTCCAATGACATTTTTCCCATACTTTGTGTGTATATATACGCGTTTAAAATTTATGTTATGGTAATACACAGAATGAAAAATACCGCAGCGCATAACGCACAACGCGCGTCGAAGCAACATATATATGCAACCTTCGACGAAAATTCCTTCGGTCTCGCGTCTATCCCTATAAATATAATTAACCCTAATTCAATAATAAACGCACTCTATTAATACACCATCCATCTCCTCCTCTCTATGTCTTTCTATTCGCGCAACAACGCGCGGTATATATAACACACGCACGCATAGGCTCTCCTCGTTAAACCGTAGTGCAACTGCACGTGAAATTGCGCAAATCCGAGGCAACGATCCGCTTATCGCTCGAGTTTGCGCGCTCGCTCGCTGCGATTAGCTTAACCGTTTCATCGCGCAAGGTCCGCGCGAGCGCGCCGATGTGTGCGTTTCAAAAGAAAGAAAAAAGGAAATCCGAGGTCGGGATCGATCAGCGCTCGCGAGAGAGAGAGAACCTCGCAGCGCAACTCTTACTTAATACTTTATGCGTACGCTCGTTCTTTATTACGAGTAGTATATGTGTATACGCGCAAGTGCGTTACGCAAGTGTGAGCGGCCCGTCACAGTAGCTTGGGTAGAGCGACATTGAACTTTATGAATTTTTTGGATTTCTAGGTGGTATGGTATAAAGGAATGAGTAGTTTGAGTGTATGTATAATGTGTGTTTGTGTGCGAGGATCGTTAAGATGTATACGATGTGGTATATGATTCAGTCGGCGAGGAATTGGTAAGTGGGTCATCGTTTCATGAATTTTAATCGTATTAAAGAAGGTAATTATAGCGCTCTGGAATTTATTAAAAAATTTCATAATTGCAGTTTGTGTAATTGTACCTCGTTTTATAATCTACTCTTGTTGTGTTTTTTCTTTGTCGATATATTGTGATGTTTTTCTTCCGTCCACGCAAAAATAGCCGCGTAAAAACTCGTATTTAATCTCGTGCGTATATTATATAAATTAACAATTAATCGGCAATTACTTTCGTCATTAGAACTTTTTCTTCTTTCTTCTTCAAATCATTTCAGCAGTAAAAGCTGATTTTATCATTCAAAAATGTACGACGCGGGGCATCACTTAGCCGCGTAGTAGAAATTAATTACAGCCATAACCGTTTTTCATTTTGTTTACGATTTTAATTAGAATAAAATTTCACTTGCGCTCGCAGCACACCGCTTCATTACTTCCTACCGTATAGCGTAATTACGCCGCGGCATGTGCATCTTCTACACAGCGGCGCGGTATATGTGATCGACAGCTGATGGTCGGAAATTAGTCAAAAATCGTATGTATATACATGTATACATATATGACTAACCGGTTTCTAAACGGCCGCTTAATTCCCCGCCGCGGCCATCAAATTTCCTATACTACACCGACGTACACCACTCACTCTCTCTTTCTATATACACACGCGGGCGCAGGTCGCGTCGTCCCTTTTCCTCGGCTCTATATATATATGCGCACCGTCGTCGTCGTCGTCTCTGGTTTCCCTTTCTCCCTCAACCCTACACTATCCGTTAAATACCCGCCAATTAAGCCACGGCAAGTTTTAATTATCCTTCGGCTCATCGCAGTCTGAGCATCGAGCGTATCTCTGTCTCTCTCTCTCTCTCCCTCTCTTTCTCCCTCTCTTCAAAGCCGCGAGTTTGTTGACCCGCCACCGCGCCATCACCGCGCGCTCTATACACTCGACCGACGTGCTGCTGCTCTCGTCTTCTTTACTCCTTCGTCTCTTTCTCTCTTTGTCTCTCCTTCTTTCTCACTCGCTCTCGTGCAGTATAATGCTTCGTCGACGATAAATATTCATAGGAGGAGAGCGACGCGTGGAATCTTCGAGTACCGATCGCGGCGAGCGCTGCGCGATATAATAATATATACGGGCGAATATAAGGGGGAGGCCCGCGGTCACGATTTTCGCTAATGTGTGTATGTGGTTTAGTGGAGCAATGACGCGGTTTGGGGATATATAGTCGGCTAACGACGCCGTCACGATCGTGCGTCCGCGACGAGCATTGCAATTCTGCAGAGGGTATATGTGTGTGCAGACTACAGGGACGTATACAGGGAGGGGAAAACGAGAGCGATCGACGACGACGAGAACGTGACGATCGCGCGCGACGATGCGCTGCGCGGTGAGATAAGTTTGTTTTTCTTTGATTTTCGTTTATCACTTGTGCGTGTGTGGGGGAGAGAGAGAGAGAGTCATTAGCATGAGGATGATATAGTAGACTAAATAAAGTGCTCTTCGTAAATATTTTTGATGTATTTGAAAAAAAGGTTTGTGATAAGGATCTTTGCTCGTTAAGTAGATTTTTGCATGTTTTTAAATATGTAAATATTGGACGATGATGTAACATAGCGCGCATCACATATAGATTGTGATAATGTTTACAAACGTAGTTTATTCAAAGGAAAATTTCACTGATTATATATTTTATTTATCTTCAACAAGTTGAGATTTTTCTCTATCTACAATAAATACTGATAAAGTCGAGCAAAGAATAATTACAATCCACCAGCACACAAAATATTATCAAAAACCCATTATTTACCCAACTGACTCCATTATCCTAAAAGCCCATCTCGATCCCCAACATCACCTCAATACCTACACGTGCACCAACAAAAATCAACAAACCTTCATACAACCGCGCATAAAGTCTCTCTTTTGAACTGGTATAATTCGCATTTACCCCTATACACCCATCGAGGCTCGCTCTCTCATACACTGCACAACAAAACCCCTCGAACAAAACTTCGCACGGCGCACATTCAGCCGTGTCTGCAGTGTATTCGGGAGCCGCACGGCCATGAGGATTTACCGCGTGCGGACATATTCTTTCGCGCAGTCGTAATTGCCCCGCGGGCGAGCGCAGCAGCAGCTGTCGAGCATCAGCTGACTGACAGCCGGGCGGCGACGACTCTCCGTGAAAAATACGTAAATAACGCATACACAGGGAAAAATTCCAGGCTGGTTCGTTTCCCCCTGTAGAGAGAGATTTAGCGAGGTGTTGTGGGAAAAGTCGAGATTTGGGAGCGCTGATATTGGAATCAGATCGGCGCGGGGATATATAGAGAGAGGTAGGTGTATTGACGAGGGGGGGATTGCCTTGAAGAGGGATTTTCGTGTATGCGTGTAGGAAGTTTAAGGTTAGCCAGGGCAATTGAATCGGAGGCATTGGATTTTTTGTCGATATATACGCGTTGAGTGGTTTATTTGACGAGATATATATAAAAACACGTAACGGCGATGATTTAATGAAACTCGTGCCGCTGTGTTTTTTTCTTCTTTGATTGAGGCTGAGCAGAACGAGAGAGGATGTTTTGCGCTCGTAGAATTTACATAATGATGGGTAATTTGAAAATCCCACTTTTTGCTGACGGCTTCTGCCGCGCGATAGTCGACGATTGAAAGAAAAAAGCGCATCGTTACGTTATTATAGCGTTAAACGCTGATATCAGCACGCATGGCATTGATGAATCAATGTATATGTATATATGTATACGAAGTATATCGGTGAGCAAATATATACTACACCACTGACCGGCAAACGTAAATATAGTTGTAAATATTATTATTGATATTTTACTAGCCGACAAGCGAATTTGTGATGGCGCGCCGGCCGCCTAGGAGAGGTTCTCGACACCGCTTCTCGAAATGAAATGTAAATGTAGCAATTTAAAACACATTACATGCAAAGCCTATCCTCGCACTATACATCCATATACATGTATAGCTGTAGTGTCCGCCGACATACAGCAAAACATAACCCCCGCGATATATAAACACATACACGCGCTGCACGCGCGCGAACCCGACCGCCTCGTTATCTCCATTGTTCGAATGCGAATGTCGCGCGCGCGATTAGAAGTGCCATGCCTCTACAACATAGTTTCGGGCATTTTATTCACGGCCGATTTTTGCCGGCATAAAGGAAGAGAGGCTAGTGCTGCTGTCTGCGTGTATCTCGAGTTCGTTGCTCTCTTTTTCACGGCCTTCGAGAGAGATACACACCGAACTGGCTCTAAGCAAGCCAGGCTGACTGATAAGAGAGGAGAACCCGGCCAGATTAGTAGTGTGTATATACAGGCACTGCGTTGGGGAAAATAGAGAGAGAGACGAGCGTGTAGTTTCGAAATGCGTGCGCTTGTTACACGTGCGAGAGTGCAAGCCGAAGGGATTGTGTACTGCTAGAGGTAGCGGTAATGGTGCGCGCTGATGGTCTTTTTGTGTGTGCAGCGGGTGATTCACGAGTATATTGCACTCGCGTACTCTTGACTGCGCCGGATACGCGAAATCCGAGCGGAGGCAATGCGTCGTTGAAGATGAAAGAACGGACAGAGGTGATTCTGTTTTTAGTTTGACGAGTGAGAGGAGTTTCAGTCGTTTTGTACGAGGCTTTCCATGATTATTTTTTTCCGTACGAAACACTGTCCATCAAAAGTCAACAGTTAATCTAATCGGTTGACGAACTTGTCCAAATAAAAGACAAAAATCTCAAGTTCACCACTCCGTATCCCCTAATACCGCTCAACGCTCTTCCTCTCTATTCTCCAACAATCACACTAACTCCCTCACAAAAGCCCATCATCAGCATACATAACACACGTGTAAACAGTTCACGCGCGTGCGCGCACCTTTAAAAAAAACCTCTCATCGCGTATAAAACACACGCGTCGCGTTTCGGTCACGGACCGAGTAACCGGAAAATACGCGATGATGATTCTCCACATTTTTTTCTCTATTCCTATAACCGTATACATGTATATATACGTACCTCCCGAAAAAAAAAACGCCAACCTGCTCTTCTAGCACGTGCTCTCTGTCTCGCGGAAGGTAAAAATCCCGACGGTTGAAATCGAGTGTATATGTGTGTGCGTTCCGGAGAGAGAGAGAAGACCGTTGGGCCCCGAAGGACACACTCGGAAACCGGAGCCTGCGTGCGGCGTTGCCACGCGCTCGCTTTCGGCCGCCGGCAGCAGCAGCAGCAGCAGCGAGGTGCTCGAAATTTGGACCGAGAGAGGTGTGTATAAGAGGCGCTCGGCCGACTGGACCTATGGTGTGTATATGTGGATGAGCGGTTCGGGCCCCGACGACTGGTGCATCTCTAATTCGCATGAGAGTGAGAGAGGTTTTTCGTTGAGAGAAGCTTCCGTGATCGCAGTTTGCACGCGGGTTCTTTTGGGTGCTCAACTGTGTTATTTATTTGTTTATTTTATATGAAATATACGCAATAGCTCTATATCTCATTTATTAAACATAATTTCCAAAATATTACAATGCAAATAAACAGAAAACAATCTCAACACTTAATCATTTATAAAAATTCTTAATATACAAGTGAAAACCTTTTTGTACAAATCACTTACATCCCATTTACCATAAGAACTCCAAATTCAATTCCCACTATAAATTTTATACATTTCATCGTACGTAAACGTCTTTCCCTAAAAACCACTTTACATACCACTCCCTCTCACTCCACCACTCGCATCAAATTCCACGTGCAGTACACCTCTCTTTCCCTCTCGCGACCTCCTCTAAACATTTTAAAGCCCCGCGCACTAAAGAAGGAAGCAGGAAGTGCTGTAATACACAGCCTAGGATCTCCTACACTCGAGTCTCTCTCTCGCTACAAAAGTAATAAAATCGATGCGAGCGCTCGCGTATAAGTGCCGCGAGCGTTTGAGCACCACTGCAGCGGCGCGCGAAGGGTCGACGCGAGCGAGCGAGCGGTCGATGCCCACTTTTTATTTAAAAGCAGAGAGAGAGAGAGAGACACGCCGGTGTGTGTATTCGGGCTGCTGGCAGGTACCAGCACGGGGAGAGTGGAACCCCCGGCGAATTTACGGCTCTCGGATGCGTGCACGCAGTTTTGCGAGAGAACGAGGGAAGAGCAGAGAGAGGGGATAACGGAGAAAGAGAGATACTTAGGAGCTACGAGTCACGTGGAAGTCGGGAAAAGTTAAGGAGGAGGTAGAGGACCTTGGAGGATTTCTGCTGGTGTATACAGTGACTTCGCGTATATTTTCGGGTCCGGGATAGAGTGGGGAATTATTTTCCGTGCGGTTTCGGGGAAAGTTTAGAGGCTGCCTGCGGTCATTTTTCAGGAGGTTTTATGGACAGATGGCAAATTGCTTTCTAATACAGTTTTGCCATCTCCCACAGGTATTCGTGTTGCATAAATTTCGCCTATCACGGTCTTTTTGAGCCGTCATGGAATTTTCAGTTTCTCTTGTTTATTTACTAGAAAATTCCAACCATTGAAATACGAAAACGCAATAAGCTGCGACAGCCCCGTTACTTCAGACCTTATCCGAGCGAGCGAACCTTGTATAAAACCCGCAACTTATTACGAAAACAGAAACTTTAATCCATTAATGCACCAGCAGCAGCTCCACCTTCTCATCTTCAATTCCCTCTCCTACTTCGCTAAACTACGCCGCAGAACTCCCAGCATCTCCGCGAAAAGCTACCCACTTTCCTCGTTATCCTCCTCTCTTCTGCAGCTACCACCGAGACTCACGATCTTCTCTGTCTCTCGAAAATCACCCCGAGCGCCTCGCGCAAAAGTCGTGCGCCGGCCGTATACACATACACACACGTGTCATTACCGGCGTAATAAGCCAGGCAACGTCGCCCGGCACTTACTCCCCCGCGTGTTCCTTTCCCCGAAGCGAAAATTTTCTTGCGGCCGCGCGCGCGCGGATATAATGTACGGGGATTACCCGATCGCGAGCGATATATATATGTATATACATACACGTGTATATACCGCGACGCGACATGAGTATACGGCTGGAAGTTATTGTAATGGAAAGTGGCGGCGCGCGTCATGCGTGTATATACTCTCTCGCGTACTGATGTAATCCGGAATGGCTGCGATGCTGCGTGTGTCTTGGTTTTATGGGGGAGGTTTACGCGCGCGCAGTTTTGTTGTGCTCTCTGTGTGTGTACGCTCTTGGGTTACCCGAGGAAGAGAGGCCGAGATAAGGTTTTGGTCTTGTTGCCAAGTGTGACGCACTGGGTGAGTGTTTTTACGACTTATTGCTTGTTCGGGGTTCTATTTATTAAGGGTTGGCGGAGTGTATTAATAAATTGGATTTTTATCGCGATTAAGTGCTTTGTTTTCTCATTCGAGATCTTAAATAGCGATTTATTAAGGTTTAAAATTAAGGAAACTACTTGGGCGATAGGTAAGGGAACGTGAGATGAAAATTTAACTTAAATGATTGACTTTCAAATCGAAAAAGTTATCCCCATGCATTTGTAAGTTGATAATAATGACTTTTGAAAAGTTCTGATCCAATCTATATTTAAATATCAAACCTATTATGGAATCAGAATGACTTCGATTATTTATATACGGCTAGACATTGAGAAGTCAATTTGAGAACAAAACTGATTAAATTTATTCTCCTCGGAAGGCAGATATTTTTATTTTACACATTCGTGTGCTCAACTGCTTCATTTATTTTCCATATCTCACGAGCTACATCGTCGACGCTACATACCGCAGATAATTGAATTTTCTGCATATTTCAGCCACTAGCGCAACTTTTATATATAAATTTTCACCCGACTACGAGCCACTATATACCATCCCCGAACCGTTTAACATTCATAAGCCGATATAAAAAGACATCCTCGACAACGGCAATATAATTCGATAAAGAAATTCTATGAAAAAACACACACACACACAGACACACAACAAACTCGCGCATTAGCAACATCAATCACTCGCGGCTCATTCATAGTCTACTAACTCGCGGTAGACTAGCCGGGGATCGATTTCATTATCCTTTTACAAGTGTATTTCATACATTTCGCGCGCGCGCGCGTGAAGCACAGAGAGCATATCGATCGGCTCTCGCTAGCTCGCGCGACGATGACCCACTTCCATCGCTAAAACGATTATAAGGCTGAATTTTGCATACGTTCTAGATGTCCTCGCGAGCGCGAATTGACGGAGTTACGATTTCATCCCACGGAAATTGTCTGTCTCTCGCGCTCACTCGCTCTTGAGAGAGTCTGCTTTCGGCTGTCGGACGAAAATACACTTTCGCGAGAGCATCGATTTTGCCCGAATGAGCGTGTCCTTCGGTGTAGTTGTAGTATATAGTACGAGAGCCGAGTGAAGAAGATGAATGGCGAAACGCAAATGACTGTCTTTAATTATGTACTTGAATGAATGTACGCGCGCACGAGCAAGTGGGTTCCACAGCGGCCGACGTTTCTCGGAGAGGTAATGATTTCGCTCGAATTTAACGCGAGTGAGCGAGAGGGAGAGAGTCTCGTTATGCAATTTTTTAGCGAGATTGTGAAGTGAGAAAATTCTTACGTCGTTGGATGTCTGATTAAAAACAACCTTGTTGAGCGGTAATTTTAACACTGCGTGGCTCTGATGTTTATCAGCGTTATATGTTGCAAAAAAAATATTTTGAAGATAAAAATTAGAGCATAATTTTCAATAAATGGCAGTGCTTTTTTTAACAATTATACGTAAAGATTTGGAATGGAGAAAGGTTCAAACAAATCGTGAAAATTAACGAAACGTGCGATATTTTTAGCCTGTACTTTAGACGTACTCCGAGAGATAATCTTGTTAAATTTCAGTTAAGTAATGTAATCAACAGCGTTCTACCGTATTACGACCTCTTACCGCATAACATAAAGCAAGCAAATATTTGTACAACGAAAGAAAAAATTAACTTTGTAATTTAGTCTTTATAATCCCAATCGAATGAAAATTGTATGAACACTCAGTGATAAGTCCGAATTAATTATGCAAACATCTTTCCGCTTTTAGCGGTCCGCGACTGATCAATGACAATATAATTTTCCCTTTTAACTGAATTAAAACGTCTATATGCAAATAATTTCGATTAGATTTTAACTATACACACAAACCAGAGGCCAGTCAAACCACCGCTAAGCATTTCATCCCAGCAGCCAAACCAACCTCCCATTATACCCAGCCACTCGTCGACGTTCCCTCGATATCCCACAAATGATCGTCTGATCGCAACAAGTCTCTCTCGCTTCCGCAAAAAACCGTTGAAGAAGAAGTAGAGAAAAAAAGAACCCACCTGATGTACTGTATATACCCGTGCCTGGCATCCTCGAAGAGGAAGCCCGGGTTCCGCATCTCGATCTTCTCGAAGACCATTTAATAACCTCGGGTAGGCACTTGCGTGCCTCTCACGTACTCAAGAAGACAGAAACAACAACAACAACAACAGCAGCAGCCATCATCATCCTCGTCGTCGTCGTCGCGGTCATCATCCTTATTTCGCCTCCCCCCGTTCGTAATCTCGCCCGGCTGGCTAGCTCTTCCGCTCGATCAGCAGCAGCGGCAACACCGTAGCCGTCGTCATGATCACTACTCGCCGGAGAGAAACGATGCAGAAGAAAAAGGAGGAGGAGGAAGAAGACACCGGCGATTGACCTCAGCGCCGGCGCGGCTCATCACAGCTCGCCGCCTCTGATCGCAACGACGCCCGAGCAGCAGCAGCAGTAGAAATGCGAGCCGAGCTTGTTATCATCTCGCACACTTGATAAGGACCACTGACCGTTACGTGTAGTTTATATATATTTCTTCCTCCACGTGGTGATGATGTTTCCTCCACAGCTTACAATATACTCCTGTTCCGAAACGTATTTATATTCTATTCCCCAACACCCACGTGGTGTGTATACAAATACAACAACTCCAAGTTCGACGACTCAGTTTCGAACTACTATGTACGTAAAAATCAATCAACTCTCACCATATACACGACACCAAAAAAATTACATATTATATTATTAAACACTCGCGCGCGCGCGCGATATATATATATATATATATATCTTCTATATATATGTAAGTATATATCCAGCCGAGATAGGACAAGACTCGCAGCAGAGAGATTTTATATAGAGAGACAGAGAGCGTGCAGCGCTCGCGGCGAAGAGCGCAGGCCGACTGAGGCACGAGCGCCGCGGACTCGCCGAGCTGTATACCGGCTGTGTCTGTGTGTGCGCGCCGCGTACGCCGCCTATCCCCACCACTTTTACCACCAGTGCTACAGCTGCTATACCAGCAAGCGAGAGAGTATAAGCTACCTGGCAAAGCGTTTTTGCGAGGATTCGCGAAGAATGGGGGGAGGGGGAACACGAGGGAGTGGGACTTTTACTTTTGATGGTTTTTTTGGCATACTGCGGGTGAGGGCAGTTTTGATGAGAGAGGGAAATTTGCGAGGATTTAGTGGGGTTTAGTATGATTAGATTCGCGGTGAATTTGGTTGTGGGGTGAGATTAGATGGGAGAATTTTGTTTATGGAAAAAAATATATAAGTTTGTTGGCATTATAAATAGTGAAGTTTTTGTTTATATTTCTGAATATTTGAAAAATGATATTTTTTTTCTTTACTTTATGTAACTTCTTTTGTAATCAAATAATGTCATTATTAGATTAAAAATATTATACTCGATTTCGTCATAGTGTGATGCATTCTAATTGAATCAATATTAGAGAGAATATCAAAGACTTGCGTAATGAAAAATATAAAAAGTAACTTCTTGTACATTTTCGATATAAGAACTTTGCCACAGGAGAAGTTCAACACGCCGCACACGGCTTATTTACTGTACACGCGTTCGGTTCACTAGGCCCGCGCCTCTTCTCTCGATTCGCATATACTTACGTACGCAAGACCGAGCGGAGGAGAGACAGAGAAGGGTCTTTCTCGCCGGATGCTGCGGGATACCCTCATTTTGCATTCTGTCGCTTATTTTTTTTGTTCCTCGCTTTCTTCCTCGATACTCGGCTTTTTTGCTCGCAGGCCGAGGATGTTTTTGAATGTACAGTTCGAGGGCCTCGATTCGTGCGGGTAAGGCTTTTGATTGGACAGGTTGGAATCGGTGAATAAAGTATATATATAAAGCCGCGCGCTGCTGCGGAGATTCCGATCTTTATGTACTCGCCTTTGTTTAATGTATACTAATTTTAAAAAGGAGGTTCATCGGGCCGATTTTGCATAGTATGTACAAATTAAAGGTCTTGAGGAACTTACGTAATGGCGATGGAATGAAGCGATATGGATTCGGTAACTCACCTGTAACACAAAGAAAAAAAATACGTCTTAATACATAATCGATGGTGTGTAGCAAGAAAATAAATGTATACCTTTTTATTTCGGTTTTATACTTTTGAGGAATTTAAAGAGAATGGTACGAGACCGATCTAGATTTTCCATTTAATTAAATCATACCGACTGACATTGTCGAAATATCCACGTGAATCATCAAGTTTCACAAAAACACAAAGCGCGTATGTATATATTATACAAATTCGAAAACAATTTTTCTTCAACTCAGCTCTTTTTCCAGTCCCGCTCGGACTCTTGAATAATATGTTATACGATATACTCTCAACACAATACAAAAAGCTTTGAGCGACCGAATGATAAGCCGTGTACACCGCATGGAACTAAATAATATAATTGTACTCTAGAAGGAATATTCGTTACGCTACGCGCTTCAAAGACCTCGCGAACGACGAAAACGTCTTCATACACTGTACACTGCACACGCAGATTGTCCGCTTATACCATATAGGCTAATAATTATCAAATTATTTTTTAGAAAAGTTCACATGGACGATAAGTGTACCGTAATTTGAGTAAAGTGCATTATTGCAATTACGAATTACCGGTCTCTGAAAATATACAGCTGTATTTTTTTGATGACGATTCAAAATTGAAAGTTTCAGTTTAGGCAACAATCTCTCACGGGACAAAAAGACAGTGTGGGTAAATCGATGTGTATGCTGTACTTTCTAGTAATTGATAAACGTGCGGTATACGCGTGCATAAGAAACGTTGAAAAACGAAAATTCTAGAGAGCGAGGGAAAATTCGAGTTCAAATTATTATACTCCTAGAATATAATGTCACTTTAAAAACACATATACCTCGCTCAACAACTTTTTTGCAACACGCCCCTCTTTTCCAAACTTCCAAAAGCGAAAAATTCCCCTCGTAAAACCCACACCGTTCTCATATTTCGTCCCCATCCCAGCAGCACCTTATACGCAAAAACCATCTCTCTTTCAGCGATAATTCTCAAAAAATAAAACCCTCGTCATAAACATATCAATAGCCCACCTGCATGCTGTCCACCTCCATATTCAATCCCTCTCTTTCTTTCTCGCGCCTCTACAATCTAAACGCTCTTCACACATTATACACAATAAAAAAGAGAAGCAGAAGCCCAACCACGTAACAACCTCGTATAAACGGCGAGACGAGCGTACCGCCTCTAGGAATCCGGCGCGCGCACAAAGGCGCAGACGACGGCGCACAACCTAATTCAGGGACATCGCTATGCGCGCGTCCGGAATTAAGCTTCTTCGCCCACGAGTAGGGAACACGAACGACGAGGAAAGAGGGATGCTATTTATGCCGAACTGGGCTAGAGATTCGCCTGCGCGCACGCTGAATCACTACTACCGGAGGAGAGTATGAGGCAAGAGATACGGCGGAGAAGAGGAAGAGAGAGAAGTTCGCGAAGAATAAATAACCCTCGAGCAGTAAGACATGGAGTACAGTGAGGGAGTGAGAATATTGATCGAGAGGATTGAAAAATGTTATTGTTCTGGGGGGAGATTTGTTTTTTTATGGTATATAGGACTGAAGTTTTCAAGTTGGACAGATTTGTATGTAAATCGAATGTGATCTGATAGTGGATCATAAAATAAAATCAAAAAATATATTTTTTATTTCGTTACATATACGTGATGTATTGCTGTGTACAGAAATTTAAATAAAAATTCAAACAATAAAATCATGGTTTAAAAATAGAATATCTCATTATTGAATATGACGTGTAACACTTGTAATAATTTGATCTCAAGCGTGTACTAATGATTCGTATCTTGATTGAGACAATCAGCTTTGAATAAAGATATTATCTATAAATGATGCTATGGATATAAATATATAATCCTTAATAATGATTTTTGCAGACCACTTAAACTCTTTTCAGTTACTGCTTTATCGTTCACTAAAGCCACGTTACACTCCACCAAAAATACATATATATTCACTCCACTTTGCGAACGTCACAGAAACGCAGTCACGTATATATACAAAGGAGAGCGACGCATCGTGCGGAGGGGTGTGTATGCGCACAGAGAAGAGAGAGACCCAGTGAAAGAAGATACACACAGACGGAAAGAGAAAGCGAAAGATCTACACAACAGCAGCAACAACAGTAGACGGGCGCGCGAGGAACCAGTTTCTCAAACTCGAGCCACGAATAACCCACACGTACATGTACCTAAAGACACGCACACCCATACACGTACACAACTTAGAAGCAGGATTATTTTCGAGTGTGCAAAAAACACGGCGCGATTGTTTCGGAGACGCTTCCGCGTGCCATAAATCGCCGAATCGAAAACCGCGGGAGAATCAAATCATCCGAGTGTGTATGTGTGTAATAGGTGTGCAGACGCTTTCACGCTGCATCGACGATCGACTCGTGAGCTTCAAGACGACGAGACTCTCGTATATGTGCAGCGAGATAGGCTCGTTTAGTTTTATTTTTTAATGGAATTCGATTAGACCGGCAATTTCGGAGCGTTTACGACGCATTGTCGCGTGCATGCCTGCGCGTTGCTTTATTATGCACGGAATAAATTACGGCGCGAGGATGATGTTGGCGATTAATTTTCGGATTACGGTGTCCGGGGTTATACTGTTGTATCCCTTCCTATATACTCTTTATTCTTTATGCGGAAATTGCGTATGTAATACATTGGATGCGTAAGCAACGCAAATTTATAAATTTTCAATTTTCATCAGCTCAAGTTTCAGAGACGTACTTTTTTTTCGCTTTTTATCGTTAGGATGTTTATTTTGAAAGTTATCGCAGCCATCCGCGCATATCTGCGCGTGAAACGCGATATACCGAGAAACGAATGTAAATTACGACTTTAATTACAATTTCCATGATTTCCACGGCCGTTGCCGCCACCGCCGCGGGTTCATTTGCATCTAGCAACAGGAATTTCATGCTAAATTTGTACCGCACACATAACACAACTTCGTCCCTTCGCATACCGCGCGACGAAAATCTCAAAAATTTTCTCAACCCCTTGCATTTTATAAAGACATTAAAATAATCCCCCGCTATCAAGACATTACTCCCCGCCAAAGTAAGCGAACCGGGCGCAATTTAGCCGGCCGCAAAAACCATAAATCTCGCACAATTACAAGCGAGCGCGCGCGCACACCGGCGCCGAAAAGAAAAAGATTCAACACTTATAAATCAAATCTCCCGCCGTTTCTCTCCCCCTCGTGGGGTTAAACGCTATAGGCACGCGCATACCTCGCGCTGATAATTCATCGGACGGTGTATTATGTATATATATACAGACATATACACATAGCGAATTTTCACAGAGAGACCAAAGGTATGTACTATATGCGATGATGTACATAAACACTGGCAGACTCGCGCGCGCACATACACGTGACGCAACAACGGTGCACAAAGGGCGGCCTTGAAACTTTTTCCATTCCGAAGGAAGTTAGCGCGCGGAGATCCAAGCGATAGAGAGAGACAGAGGGAAAAAGTAGGCGCTCTCTGTGTATAGGACCAGAGAGACGAATAACAGCAACAGGGAAAGACAGCAGAGAAGCAGATGAAGCTGAAGCTAGCCGCATTGCAGCAACCACATCCGGGACGCCATTACAGTCTCTGTGAACTGTCTAATATTGGGAAAACAGTTTTTCACCAAGCCCTGCCCGAATGTGCCACTTTAGCTCCCGGCTCAAAATCGCGAATGTGGTATATTCGGCCCGAGTATGCTGAAAAATAGTATAGGCACCACGGGAGTAAAATTGGTCAGCCCACATCTCGTGTTTGCCATGATATGGACAGTCCAAGTTTTTTCCTCCCTATAGGTGCGTAATATACAATTACACGCTTTAGATCCATATGAACCAGTATAGACGCCAATTTATTGAAATTTGAACATTTTTAAACCCGGGGCCCGAAATAGTAGAAGCAGTCATTAACATCAACAACCACGCTGGTATAATACAGAAATAAAAGCTGTACGATAATGATATTAGCAAGATTAATCCTGATATAGTATTGCCTTGCCACAATATTCAAGACAATAATCGATACAATATGTATATACAACTTTTGATACAATATCAAGATTGTGGTGTCAAGAATGTAAAGAATCTTGTTTTGTCTTGAAAATAACTTAACATGTTTTTAATCGTAATAATTTATCGAAATAATCGTAATTCTATAAACTTCGATAGTTGCTGACCACCTACTACTAACGAGATGTTCGAGTGATAAAGATTGGCGATATAGTCGGCGACGCGCTGTATATACCCTCAGGTCAACTTACTCAGGTACGTGAGGCTACAGGGAGAGTGTGCGCCGTCTGGCGTCAGCGCTTTAACTAAACGCTGGTCGGCAGCATATATATGGCGGGAAAAATCAAATTTCAAATTTGGCATTTATTTATACGTGTGCCGAAATTTTATTGTTTTTGTATTTTTTACAGTGAATTATTCAAAAAGGTCTGAAACCCAAATATTTTGGGGGTGCGAGGTACTCATAAAAAAGGGGCTACGGAGATGTGCAACAGTGAACAAGTCAATTATTTCAAAAACTTACTATTTTACATCTGCGGGAGAGAGAAAGAGAGAGAGAGAGTATAGGCGCTCTCTGTGTATAGGACCAGAGAGACGAACAAAGCGGAGATTTTTGTGTGTATCCGTATATACGCGCGTGTGCAAGTGTGGTATGTATGTACGAACGAACGAACGCCTCCGCGCGCTCAAGGCCGGTCAAAGGACTCACGAGCACGGCTGCTCCGAGTTCAAATGCTCGAGGGATGTGGGTAGAAAGAGGAGGAGAGAAGGAGAGAGAGAGAGAGGTAGAGTGCGAGCGAGTGAGCGCCGTGAGAAAGAGAGTAATAGAGATGAGCGATGGTGGAAAAAAGGAAAGTCTCGCCGCGTGGAAATTAATGTTTGCACGGCCGTGGTATGAGGGGGTATATATATATATATGCGCGCGCTATCGTCCTTTTGGAGCAAGGTGCCTTGGGAATGAATGTCAATTGTGTAAATAATGCAGATATAAGCGGGGGCGATTATTTGCAAAGTACAGTTCAGGGGTGAATTAGCTAAGATTGTTTATTTACATACAGCTTTTAATTAAGCAAACGCATGAGAATTGTTTTTATATTACCGAGAAACCCTATGACTTTTAATAAAAACCTAAATGTTAACGACGAGAGACGAAATGCTGCTCATTAAGCTTTTAATTAAAAAAATCTTCAATATTATTCAGTGAGTCAAGTGAACCAAGTCGTCAGCTTAAGAAAGCAACTGCCGGATTAGCATGACAACAGAGGGGAAAAAGCTCGAAACACGCGGCAGCAGCAGCGCACGCGGCCTTCCACGAAAGAAAAGATGAAAGGAAAGTATTTATGAAAACGAGAGTAGCAGTATATATACTGCGCGAAAAGGGAAAAGCACGCGGCGGCAACGAACGAGGGCCCGAAAGAGAAAAGAGATTAGCATATCTCTTTGGGCGTATACTACACACACACACGCGCGCTCACGAAACAAAATGCGCAGTGTACAAACGGGGTCCTCCCTCTCCGCTGTCTGTACTGTGTTTTCGCCCGCGTCTCTCGCGAAACGAGAGAAAATCGAGGGCGATCGCCACAGTCGCGCGGGCACCCGCTCGCAGATGGCATTTGCACGCGCGGCGTACATTTGAATTTGAAGCGACATTCCCGCGCGCCAGCCCATTGTGGTCCCGTTTCACCATAGAAAGTTTCTTTTTTTTCTTCGCTTTTTGTTTTGCGCGCCCGTCGCCGGTTTCGAATGCGATGTTTACTTAATCGCCCGCGGGGAAGCTCATTGTTTCGAGTATTATATATAGGTATACCTCGATGGTTATATATATGCACACACAGTGCTGCACACGGGGGTTTAATCGCGTTCGAGAGGAGAAAATTAAAAGCGCGCGCGCGCGTGTTTTTGACGAGCTATTGTGGAAATGTTAAAAAGAGAGAGAGAGAGAAAAAGGAGTTGCACACAAATCTACTGCAGGTGTTTTTGCTGCTGCCGCGCCGGTGTAGTGTGTGTTTGGCGAAACGATTGATTTTATATTAGGCGCAATATATAATTCAATTTAGAAAGCCGCCGCCCGGGGTGTACGCTTGTTATAATGGATATTGGAATATTGCGCAACGGTGTAACGACAAAAGCGTTACAACATTTGAATATTAAATAAACTTAATGGCGTTTGTAAAGCGCAAACGATCGCGACGTTTATACTGCAGTGCGATATAGCACGGGGTGTATACCGGGAAAGGTCATTAAACGGAAATTATATGCGAGAGGGTATTAAAATCGTTTTCCTCCATTAATCTTTTATTGATAAAAAGTACGACAGTTTTGTTATATATACAAATGGCCGAGCGCGACTAGAGAGTTCTTCCATAAATTACTTTTACTCGACAATAATAATGTTTTCCTTTCGTTCGACGATATAATAACTTTTCATCTTAATTAAAAATGCAATCCCCAGTCATTATTCAATTAAACTTTTTAAGGCGCAGAGCCGGGTCTATTTGTAATGGCTTGGAGACTTTCACTTTCGAAGAATAACAAATATTATATTGGTAAAACGAGAAATGTTCGGTTTCTAAGACGTAAAAAGATCCGAAATAATAATTATTTAACGATATTATACAGAAAGTACGAATTTTTTGCCAGCATTCACTTTTAATAGATTTAAGTATACGTATATGCGTAAGATACAATCATGCTATCTACTAAATTTTTTAATATTTTTAAAATCACAATGCTTTACATACAAAATTATTCTAGAACACGCAACATGAACCTCGTATCATAACGTTTGCACTATAAAAATCTGATCTCTCTTTTAACTTATAAAACCCATAAACCTTGATCGACTCTTCGAACAACCCTTCCCAGCCCTACGCCATTGATTCAACCACCATCGTATCAACCTTCTCGCTCTGCCCTTTCCCCCTTCTTCAAAAACAACAAACTCATCCAGTACACTGCAAGCATGACCGCGCCGCCACTCGACCTCCTCCTTCCCCCATAAAAAACCAACTCCCCGATCGAAAAAAACCCTACACTCTCCGGCACTAACGACAATTTCAACGGCCACTAGTCGTGGACAAAGCTCCCGTGGAGCGGCGGCGACTCTCACTCTCTCTCTCGTCGGACGACGAGATCGATCGTCACAACCCGCGCGCGCGGTGCTCGCCGACGCAGGGAAAATCTAATTTGAGCCGGCGAGCCTTTGTTTGCGAGCAACAGCAGCCGCTACCACTAGCTTTTATTAAACAAAGCCCTAAACGAGCTGCTCGACTTTTCGCCCGCCGCGTGTGTGTGTGTTCTTATATGCAAAGGGGGAAGGAGGAGAATTTTCCTTTTTTACGAGCTACACCGTTGTGGTTTTCTATGGCGGTGCGGCGTTTGTGCCCGCGGTTTTTTTCAATTTCACACTCCACGCTGCTGCTACCGGCGACTGCTGCTGCTCCGACGGCTTGTTTCTCACAGCCGAGTAGCTTTGCAGAGTTTTGCGTTTCCTTTTGCGGCCTGTCTCTCTGTACATGTGTGCTGTGAGCGAACGTGTGCGATAGAGAGACGGACTGTATAAAAAATTGATCTTAAAAATAGCCGGTGGAAAAGAGCGGAGAGAGACAGTTTCGTAAGGGTATTTTTAGTACACGGGCTTTGGCGGAGCTTGTGAAACGTTGCGACGAGCGGATTCTGAAAAATTTGGGCTTTCTTACATGTTGGCTATACCGCTCTTTGTTCGCGGAGTTCGTATATAGATACTTGGCTAGGAAATTCAGTTAGAATGGCGACATAAGTTAACTTGTCTCATTAATGCTCGACGTAATTATCAGAGCAGCACGTAGTAAGTAAAGTTTGAGTTACACACGTTAGATTAACTCATTAACTGCATTTACATAAGCGGAACATATTCCATACACCTCTTATATATTTTGTCTCCATATAACCGGTGAAATTATTTGAGATAAATTAATACACCGCACGACACGACGGGCAGCATAAATTTTAATAAAATAACTCATAAATATATCGAGTAAACACCGCTTTCAATTAATTCCCACCCCGTTTTCACTTTCCACCACTTCGTTCTCAAAACAGCACTCATTACAATATTGAAAAGCTCCTGCGTGCAGAAAAGCATTCCTCCGCCACACCGACTTCATCTATCGCCTCTCGTCCCTCCTCCTCTTCTTTCTCGCGATCCTCGACAAAAGCGCTATTTAATTTATATTCGCCAACATGGCGAAATAATTCTTTTCCACCCTCTTCGCGAGCGCGTGCAGCGTATACGGTCTATGGAAAAGGCTACAAGCACGCGCGTGCTTTATCGCTACGAGTTCGCCGTAGCCGTTTAATGCATTCCTACTCCTCGAGCGCGCGCGAATGAATAAGAAATAAAAGAACGAGCGGGAAAAAGTAAGCGCGTCGCAAGCGCAGACACGGAGAACGAAAGTGAATGAGAGGAGAAAAAGAAGACATCGCCGTGGAAAGCGCGGAGAGAAAGAAGCCGATAGTTTTATTGTGCACCGGCACGGTGATCGATGGTTGTAAATTTAGTATTACATGGGTAATAAGCAGCTCTCCGCTCCGAGAGTGATTTATCAATAATAAAATTTCTCTCTGCCATAGAGATCGAGAGTATAGACGGCGGGACACTGTAAAACATTATTGTGCCGCGATATAAAACCGCCTAACGAAAGCGACAATTTGTTCGGCGCGATTTATGAAAAGGAAGCGAGCACGCGCGTGTGTCAGGTACCGAGAGTTTGATGTAACTTTGAAAAAGTGCGCAATGTTATGGGTAGGATTGAAAAATCGAAAGCCTGTTATTAGTTTTTACGAAGCTTTGATATTCCGACAAAAGGGGACATTTGAATCACAAGAGTTGTACTTTTACTTTCCGGGAGAATTCCATTCGTGTAAAAAGGAGCATAATGTAGAAAGTTTGAAGACTCTTATCATGCTGTTATTATTGGGTGAGTTGATGTGGACGAAGGTTGGAGTGTTTTCCTTAGTTTATGGTCGGTGTTTATGTGGTTGAATTACAGAGTTCAGATTTTACTTTTTTTTTATCAGCGTTATAAACTGCACTTTATTACATGTAACTTTATGTTTTTTATTATGTGAAAATCTTAGTCTGAACAAAGTTAATATACATATTTCTTTTATATACAGGACTTTTATTGTTTATATAATTATAAACCCGAAATTCATACCGCAAACGTTACCAGAACCTTATTCTGTCTGCAAAAATGAACAAAACAATATTTGTCGAATAAAGAATGCCGAAACAAATGAAAGAGACAGCCGAGGTGGAAAATTGACATTAAAAATCTAGTGCGGGTAAGAATTCAGTCCGTTGAACTGTTTATTCCTAAATTGCATAAGAGACGATTATCGTTAATTTTTAAAGCGAAAAATTAATGATTTAAAACAGAAATCTAGTCGTTAAATTTTATGCATACAGTTAAAAATATTACTTCGTCAGCATTCATTGTAAGCTTTCTAAATATTACTCAACGAGAAATCAATATTTGACAAATATATATATATATCATAAAATTCAGATCATAAAATTTATTGTTCAATTCGACAATAAAAATTTTACTGTACAAAGTTACGAGTAAATAAAAGCAACGAAACTGTAAATTTAATTGAAACCGTTCCTTGCAAAACTTTCAACATTTACTGGATATACATTACTACCATTGAACTTTAGCATTCCATCGTCCACCCTCATCATCATATACTACACGATACCACAAATAATATAAAGCACAACTTTCCACGACACACTTATCAACAAAACAAACTCTCGGCTATAATTCCAAAGCAAATTTAATTTAAATCACCCGCACGCTACAACCAAGCAAACATCAAATAAATCTCGTAAATCGCACACGCGACGAGTATACCCTTATACACTCCAATCTGGAAAATAAGTCATAACTACAAACGAGCTACGTATACGCCGCGCGTACATATCGAACTCACTCCACTCCGGCGCGTAGTTTTGTCGCGAGGGGGCCATTTCGCGCCTCGGTACCGCCTGTACATACTCATATACGTATACACACACTCGGTGTAGTGCACGCGCGAGCGCATGTAAGCGCAATCAGCGCGACGTCGTCGTCAGTGCGCGCGCGAGCGATAAATCGCGCCGTTAATTACGTTATATTGAACGACTGATAGAGCGCACGTGTGTGCATGCGTATATATGTGCGCGCTCATGCTGCAGCATAAGTCTCGGGCGCGCGTTACTTCCACTTTGCAGTTCCTATGCGGCTGCGCGCGCGGTTATTATCGGCTGCAGCCGAGTGCGATAACGCGCGGGGAGAGTGAGAGAAAAAGCGCGATTTCCGTTTTCCTGATAGGACTTTGTGCAGATTGGCACGGCTGTGCCTTATGTGCCCGTATGTATATAGGTTCTGTATACGCGGTATGGTGATGGCGGTTTGATTGATTGATGGGGGAGTTATGTTTATTTAGAGATTTGAGAGAATGGGGGGATATGGAAGGTTCAATGTTTTGGGGAGTGATTGATAGGGAAATCAATCTGTGATTCGTCTCGTTTGACAGGAGAATCAAAATGATGGATTCAAAGTTTTCGCTAGAATAAAAACGCGTGTATGTTTTCACAAATATTCCGAGCTGCGCAACGAATAATTCTATATATGAAATTCGTATTTTCTCTTAATGAAAGTATAATTATTACAGTATTTTCTTTTCAAGAAGGCTATAATCAGAAGTTTAAAAATGAAGAATTTTTAAAACGTCGAGACGCGCGTAATTGCCATTGTCTATTCATAGCTAGGGCACATATAAAAATAACAAGTTCCATTGATGATGAAGCGCGTATATAAAGGCAGAGGACAATGACCTCCGTTTCTGTGCCAGTACGTCGATTAGTTTAAGAGGGACAATCGATGGTATCGGGAACCCCGTACAAGTAACGTGAGACGATGCGCGCGCGCGCTCGTACGCGGCTTGCACATAGTTCCACGTCATCGAAAACAAATACTTTGTAAATTGATATCTGATAAGTTTATTATTACACCTTTGTCGTCTTATTTATTTAACATTATAGCCTGGCTGTATTTTCTTTGTCGTAAAAATATATACAATCAATGCGAATTCAACGTTCTTTTAATAGTTTAACTCTCTACTACGCTGCTCCATAAAAATTGCGCAAGTCAATCTCCACCTGGCGATGTTTATTTCGCTTTTATTATAGAGTGAAATTCGACTCCACGCGCGAGCGCGCGCTTTTACAGGGCAATTAAGACGGAATTTACGAACCTACCCCGAGGACTTACGAGTGCGATAATTGTTTGAAAAAAAATAAATAAGCCGGAGAGCGGGAAAATTAATAGCGATCTTTCGTCGGCGGCGTGCGTGCAAATATTGCGTAGAGGCGGCAGGTAGAATTCGCCAGCGAGCGTCAAGGACTGTTGACATTCTAAACGACGATTCGCACTCGCGAGCGCGCATGTATACCGAGTTTCAACAAAGTTCATGTTACTTTTGTTTTTGTAACTTACCAACGCATTAACTGCTACAGCCCAATCAACTAAATCA
>UCWB01000252.1:0-26292 GCA_900474355.1 Torymus geranii | reverse complement strand
CCCTCGCGGTCTGAAGAAATTCATGACCCCACGGCGCTCGAATCCCCGAGCTTTTACCTCCCTCGGCGCAAAGTAGGTACATCATAATATAAATCGATTATATTTCATCTCCTCCTCCTTCGTCGTACTCATATCTCCTCCTACATACAATTCACACCGCATCATGTACGCATCCTTCAAAATTGCTCTCGAAAAGGCTATTAAAAAGATCCAGCCAACTGTGGCCGCAAAAAAAAGAGTGAACCTCGACTCTCACCGCGCCGCCATGCTTAATGCGACACGAGAGCGTGACGTCACACACGCGCTTATTCTCTCTTTCTCTCTCTCACGTCCCCCGGCCGTAAGTATAAAATATCAATATTTTTCCAGCGCTAGCTCGCGACCTCAGCAGCACGGCGTTCCTTCAAAGCAGCGCGACACTGTCGTGTATTTCGCTTTTGTGCGCCACCACTACTCCTCTTTCACATTTTCGTCGTTTTTTTTCGCGCTCGCGCGCGGATTCCCTCCTGTCCTGTGAGTATATAAGTATATACATAGCGCGGGCGGCCTGATTCGCGCGTGTAGGGATATAAATAAAAATGGATCGCGAGGTGCCGGGGGAAGGGTGTGTGCAAGTATATGTGTGAGTGTGTGTGTGGTGCTAAATACGGAAGGAGCGTGAGCAACGTCGAGAGTCGATGTCTTTAATTCAGGTTTTGTGCGAGAGATCGATAGAAGGCTTTGTTGCTTTGATTGAAAAGTTATGATGTGGTGATTATGAGATTTATGAAAAATTAGAGCGTTCAAAGTAAACGTTTTATTTAAATAATTATAGAAATACGGTTTATTAATGTTTGAAAAATTGCGCAGTTCAGATATGCTTGCATTGGCTACTGGAATGTTATACGCAAAATTTTATATACCGATAAAATTTCATGGTAAATTAAAGTAAAACAATTTTAAATTTGATATTTAGAATGAAAATATGAATTTAAAATACGTTCAAAATTCGCTGCATTGTTGGAAAGATTAAGAATTTTAATTTAATTGCACAATGAACGTCGAGGACGATATATTTTCTCTGTAAATATTACACGAGCTTTTGTTACGGGAAAATTTAATTTTTAAATTTATCGACGCATACCGGGAATATTATTCTCATTAAAAAAGGAAAAATACTTCGCAGACGGCGAAAAATATTTTATAACCTCGTTCTTTTCGCAAAATGTTGCGAAAGCGTTACTATGGAATAAACGTTTTTTTTTTATAATTTACCATCTCGTGAATCCATTTAGATCAAAATTACGAGTTCCACTCCACGTGCCGTAAAAAGGAAAATTACTTATTAGTGCGATACTAAATAAGGATATTATTCCAGTGGATTACTGTGTTCTTTTTAATATAGTTTTTATTAGCATATAAAGTATAAATGTAGAAATTCGGTATGAACCTTTGTTAACTTTTTTTTTCGTTTTGGAAGTGAATGTAGAATCATAGATATTATACACTATGACATACGTGCGTATCATGTCTTTGTGCGAACATCAGCATATACAAAGTACATAAATCAGATTTGTATTAAAATATTACTTTTAAAAATTCATAAAATCATTACCATAGTAATGTTATTTTTCGTTACAAATAGGTGGCATATCATCGGAAGAAAAATTTCATTATAAAGTATTCTAATCTACCCTTATACATCATTATAATTATAATCGTATTTTAATAAAATAGTAATAACAGATTATACCCGTCAGTCCAAAGTCGTTATATAAACCGAGAGATCTCCATCATTCTTAGAATAACAAAATTCGCATGCAATCCTTAATTTGAATTTTATCACCGGCTATAATCTACCTTCCAAAAGCCCTGAGCACACTAACGAAACCGATCAACGAACAGCGAGAGAGAGAGAGAGAGAGAGATCATATCAGTTCGGATCACTCACAAATCTCCACTCGAACGCCAACACGAGCGCACACTCACATAAACTGACAAAGGAACGGCATTCGTATTATACGCATGACTAACGCATTGCGGAAACAGCAGCGCCTAGAAAATAACTTCACGCTGACAAATTCCATTTAAACTGAAAGCTACCTCGCGCTCTATACCTCCTAAACTCCTCGTAGTTTCCCGCGGCGCGGGCGTTACTTTTGCCCTAACGATTTTTCTATTAGGCACGTGAGAACCGCCGCGACCTTTATACGCGCGCAGATTTTTAAAGCCGATATCGCACTATATAACGAACGCTCGCGTTCACAAACACACATATATACGTACACGGTATAACCGTAGTTTCTACAGCGCGATTCTAGTATAGCTGCTCGAGAAAAAGGAAGAAATTTACATGTATATTTGCGGTGCCACGTGAATTTTCGGCCTCTGTGTCTATTTCGGTCTTCGTCCCAGCGGC
Source organism: Torymus geranii (assembly GCA_900474355.1). Classification (NCBI taxonomy): domain Eukaryota; kingdom Metazoa; phylum Arthropoda; class Insecta; order Hymenoptera; family Torymidae; genus Torymus; species Torymus geranii. The sequence goes on along the minus strand of UCWB01000252.1, from coordinate 23,894 downwards.
GCAGTTTTTCATGCTCTATTGGGACTTTAAGGCTTCTAAAATACCCCTAGATTCTCCCTCCCTCACTATACTCGCTACTCTCTTTTGTGCCACTAGACATTAACATAAAAGCAATTTCAAGATTCGTCCCTATTTGCGCGAAATTGCGCGCACTCACGCACACATCTCACACCGCGGGCGCGTTATGCCTAATTTTAAAAATTCAAGCCAATCCCAGTGATTCCGTACCGACCCTTGATATACACACGTACAGATCAAAACCATCGGGGGCGGACGGTGGCGCGTGTGCGCAACGACAGGTGGCCGAAATTCCGGCGACCGAACGACGACCCGTAAAAAACGAGAGACGAACGCACCGGCTCAAAAGCTTCCGCCCTTCCTTTCTGCCGGGGCAATAAAAAGCAGGAACGATGCAAATAAAAAAAAGGGACGCAGCAGCAGCAGCTCGCGATCCTCTCTCGGGGGGCACTTACATCCGTTGCAGCCCCGCGCCCCGTCGAAATATCGATCTCTCTCTTGCTCTCCCCGACGGCGGTGGCGGCAGCTGCTATAGATACGTCCGCGCGCAGCGATAATGCTTCTTCTCTCTCTCTCTCTGTCCTTTTTCCCCATCTCTCTCTCTCACCGGCGGCCTGCATTCGCTCACCGTCTCTCTATTCACAGCCGCGCGTCCTTCGTTCCACTTCTCTCTCTCACTCTCTCTCGCTCGCTCGGTCTAGTGAGAGGACAAAGGCGACGATCCTCGCGGAGCTTCTCGCCGTCTCTTTTACGGATAAGCATGAGAGAGGGAGATCGCATCCTCTCGAGGGCGAAGAGCTCCAGCGAGCTTTGTGCACGACTTTCGACTTCTCTCTGCGTGGAGAATGAGAGAGAGAGAGAGAGAGAGAGAACGTCTTAGCTGTCTTCTCTCGGCCGGGCGCGTGTCGAAAATGAGGCGAGCTCTCGCCGGAGTTTTATTTGCGCAGAGATCGAACGAGAGCAGCAGGGTTTAACCCTTTTTCGGCGAGCGCTCGCGCGCTGGTTTACAAACGTGGTGAGAGCGAGAAGGAGAATATCTGTGGGCAAATATACGGGGGAGCCGGTTGTTCGGATTAGGTGCGGTGGCGCGAAAGACAGGCTCGAAGGGATGAGCGGGAGGTGGTGCGGGAATGTTGGTCGAGTGGGAGGGTTGAAAAGTGTTTTAAATTTAAAGGGAAAGTATAAAAAGGGATGTTAAAGTTTATTCGGTCGTTTTGGATATAGTTATAATGAATAATTTGTGGTATAGAATGTTTTCTAGTATAGATGTGAAAATTATGCAGGAACAATTAATTATATCCCAATTCATTATAGCAGGAGAAGAACCGTGCCATATCTATAAAAGATAGATTAATTAATTCTGCAGTAAAAGAACCAATTGAACAGGGATTATTCATGCTCTCGGAATTAGTAGGCATTTCATTGCATTATACTTTAAGTATTATGGTTATTAATGTATTCTGGGTAGCATTATTTGGGAATTAAGGGGGATATATCCAAGTGCACGCCAAGATAATACAAATACACATTTGCATATACACCAAACAAAGTTTAAATCCGATGATAGATTGCTGCTACTTTCCTGTAACGCATCATATCGCTGGTATGCACTGGTATAATATTTATTGCATTATATTAATTGAACGTCAGATTGCATCAAGATTTATGCGGTTTATCAATTAGATAACTTGCTTAAATTTTAATTATTGCATCAAGTAAACATTAGATCTTTCGATTCGAATTGTTCACGAAAACTATATACGTTACAATAGTTTTTTATTAACAAAGTTCAGCGAATCCTGGTTTTGTGAGGTTTTTCCACCTTGCGAATAGTCGGCGTGTTTTTCATAGAGATCGTAACGAACGCCAGACTAATAAACGAATTTTATAGCGAACTGCGAAATTGTATAAATAAAACTACGCGGCGCAGTATAGCCGTATATAAAATTTCAAATATGAACTCTTAAAACTCACGTGGTAACGGCGCTGCCGTAAAAGTGAACATTTTCAGAACCCACCTGCAACGAAAAAAAAAAAACGTTCCAGTTAGTAACTTTGTAAGTAACCAAATATATATCCATAAAATTACTTATTAAACATTATCATCATAACAAATTATAACGCAAAACAAGCATAAACATACACCTACACACACAGCATCTAAACAGCGCTCGCGCATGGACGTGACATTCCAAAACAGCCATTAGCCTAATCTCAAAAGCCAATTCATCCTGGCAACAATGGCCGTACACACCCCCTGTGCAACGCTTTTCGCAATCCAGCCCATCTCTAAATACCCCCTGCTGTCGTTTATCCACCCTTTACCTCTAGCACCCCACAACACACATGTATACACAGCTTAGACGCGGACGCGCGCGACAAAACTTCCGTGTGGGGAGGGGGGCATTAAGCAGCTGGAATTCCCGTAATCACAGATTTATGCCTGGCAGTAGTGCGACGACGAGTTTATTAGAATTAGCCGGGACCCGCGAGTGGTAATTTTCCGGTGTGCCGAGGGGATGGTTGATGATGGTTAAGGGTGGAACGAGGTGGGAGGATAAGTTTGACGCGCGTTTGTAAATAATTAGGTGGCGGGAAAGTTTCGAACGCGAGAAGGTGGGGTAGTTGTTGGTAGGTGGGAGTGCATATATCCTGTCATGTGTTGCATGTCTGCGCGAGGCAGGTTATGCCGCTTTAGAGCGACCGGTTGGTGTGATGGGTTTGAGAATTAATATTTTATAGCGGATCACTGCTTTTTTATGAAGTGAACTTTGGTGTTTCCGTCGGGGCGAGTAGACAGTGATGGATCGGTTGGTTAATTATAAAATGCTTTCTTCTGTATTTTAAACTTGCAAACGCGCGGGACATGTGTTCGCGCGTCATTTATATATATTGTTATATCCATGTTTTAGTTATAGTACGAGGTACATTGTTTATGAGAATTCGTAACGTAAATGTATATATACGATTATTCGTATACTTATGTACTACAAAAATTCTCAAACGTGGTTTCCATGCAAATTGCTAAACCTTCGTCGTTTTGAAGATAATTTTCAAATTTTCTCACGAAAAAACCCTGCCAGCAAAGCGAGAGACCATTAGCGTTCTTTTCCCTCCTACATAATATCACGGCGCATATAACGATAACATCGCGAAATTGCGCGCGCATACCTTGTACAGAAATAGCCATTTCGAGCTCTAATATCACACGAGCTTTTTGACCTATAAAAATCTTTGCCGCGTAAAGCCCGTCTCGCTATTAACGTTTACCCTCCATACACGAACCAAATAAAAGAAAAACCAAAATTCCAACGTCATCGTCAACAACCACGCAGCAGATTCGCGGTAGCCATTGATCCAATTATCCCCTCGTGTCACATAAATTATCCTCAAATAAGGCAAGAAACGTTTATAAAGAGCTAAAACCAAATTACTGGATTTAACACGCGCGACAAAGCGACATCGTTAATTTAGGCAAACGTACGGGGGCGTTCGGCTATATATATACTTGCGAAGCGCAAACGATCTACCCCGCAGTGCGACTGTCACTCGTTCTTTTTTATCGCGCACTGTGCGAGATGTCTTTTTGAATGGGCGATGAATGGGACTGCGTGCAAGCGTTTTTCTTGTATTGAAATGCAGCTGTAGTGGATAGACCGTTTGATGTCGCAGTGTGTATGTGTGGAACAAGGTACATGGATGTCGGTATGTTTCTAGAAAACGAGTATGTTTTTTTTTTGTTTTTGAGAGTTCTTCAAAATGTTCAGATATGATTCTTTTGTTTGTTTTAATCGATGAATTTATGAGAGTAGAAGTGTCAGGTGAGAAGCTAAAAATATTTCGTCTTTCTTGGAAAACAGACAGAATGAAAGTAGCATTAAAGTAAATGTAGGCAAAGTCGTCGTCGTTCCGTCATTTTCCATCTTCTTAATGCAGAGTCAACATGGCAAAAGAAAAATATAAACGGAGTTACTCAAGTGCTAGAAAAAGAGAGACAGAGAATATCTGCTAAACTTCGGAGAGTACAAGTTTATACCTTTCATTTTCTTTCTCCCGGGGTTCTCCTGACATTCTGTTTTCATATAATAGTCATTTCATTGGAATGAAGTAACTATATACGCCTTATACAATGTAATCGTGTATACAATAACAGACGTTTTTGCGACTCGATTTTCCGGAAGCGGAAAAAATGAATCTTGCACCGCGCGCGGGCATCTTTCTGCGCTGTTGCACGATTTTTAAATTATATTTTTCCTCGGAATTTTTCATAGCCTATTAAGTCGCGTGGGATGGAAGGGAAAACGTAAAGGTAAAAGAAAAACAAGTAACGTTACAGGATGTCGGCGCGACGACGTTTTTATGACGTTGAAGTTTTTATGGCGCCCGCGGATGCTTGTAAAAATCGTACGGAGAGGAAAAGTTTTTATTTAATTTCTACACGTACCGTAAGTCTGTCGCTAATGCTTCAAATATATATATATAAATGATATTTATTTATTGCAGTTGATGCTATTTGTTCGTCGTTTAATTGCATTTATTACCGTACTTCAGGCCGTGATAACATGATATATAATTCCTAGGATTATGTTTTATGTGTCTATATATTTCAGGATTAGTTTAACGTGGAGAAATATGTTCTCGTAAATATACAGTACAACTTAATCTGAATAATACTTTCTTCACAGCATTACTGTTTACGTATTAATAATACTCATAACTGGTTAATTCCTTATCCAATGTATATGTATAGGTATCTCACAAGAATTGAATACATATCATTAATTATATCCTAACTAACAACCTACAAAAATTATACTAACTCAATTATTCAAACCCGATTTCATCGCTAAACAAAAACAACTACAGAAAATTCAACACACCATTCTCATCCCTCCTAACTTCCTTCAATACTCGCGCCAACCATCAAAAAATCCCTACACGCTTTCCGATACCCTAGCTCTCCAACCTCCCGTATATATCCGATTATCTCGTATAATCCGCCAGTTGCAACAGCAGCGCGCGCGCTTGCGCCCGTCAATTAGCGCACGCGTCAGCTGTTCGCGTTCACGTATTATACGTACTCACACAGACACGCACGCGAGCTGTGCACGTCGTCTTCACGGCTGCTAGTGATATGATACATGCGGTCGTGGGGGAGACCGTTCCTTTAAGCGCGTGGGGCTGACGGTGAGATTTGCGGCTGGCTGAGCTTTACTCCTGGAGGGTAAGCGTCGGTTTTCGGGGCGAAGAATGATGATGATGATGATTATTACGAGTGATGGGTGGAGGTGATGCTGTCGATAATAAATGTTAATGCAGGAATTTTTCTGTTTGAGTAAAGTCTGTTAGAGAGGGGGTTAGAGGTGTGTTGTTATAGTGAGGTAAAATTGATTTTAGCGTGTTGGGGAGGGTTTAGGGCTGCACGAGAGCAAGACAATACAATATTTCTGTAATTATTGTCGCTCGCTCTTGTAAATTTTTGAAAATTTCTCTCTTGTCTTGGTCTTGTCTCGCTAACCTTTATCACTCGAACTTCTCGTTATATTAGTAGATGGTCGTCAGCAATTACCGAAGTTTATTGAGTTATGATTCTTTAGATTCTCGACACTACAATCCTGATATTGTATCGAAAACTGTATATCAATATTGTATCGATTACTGTCTTGAATATTAAGCCAAGATACTACAAGATCAAGATTAATCTTGCAGCCCTAGGATGCTTTGATTTGCATTGATTGTGTGGTCATACCGGTCGGGCGAAGTATGGTTTAATAATAAAATACAATTACCCGAGATAGTGCGTATATTTAATGATTATTAAAATGGTGTATTTTTGGTTGTATCATTTTTCGCGAAAATTATGAAATTAATTCATATACGCGTATAGAAGCAGTGTAGCAGCATATAACTTTGCCGTTTTTATCGCGCTGAAATATCAATACAGTGTCAGCAGTAGTAGCAGCAGCAGCAGCTGGTGAAAAGTGATGTCGTTCAACAACCCGCGTAATACTTGGAAAGATAAACTTGGAGTTAATGATATTTATAGTCTAACCGTGCATATACGGGTTTTGTTAATGTTTGCAATATACTACTGGTTTAAGGTATTTCATCGGGGCAATTCAAACTTGGATAAACGTACTTTAGCAAATTGTGTGCTTTGCCTTCCAGTTAATAATTTGCATTATACCGCTTTTGAGCGCTGTTCCGCATTGAATCGCATTTTCCGCCGCTGTATAATGCAAGGCACGTAGTTTTATTTAAAAAAGAAATAAATGAGGACATTTAAAAAAAAAATCTATTATAACGTTTATATTTTTCTCCAATACAAAAATTGCATTCCTTTATCAAAGATCATGTGAAATGCGGAAACTGCAGATATCTGGGGAATTCTCACATAGTTTTGATTTTTATGTCACTCTATTATTTTTATGCTTAACTTTTCTCGCTTATTACCTGAGTAATAGTAAATTATATATGTTGGCCAAGACATGTAGAAAAAATAGTAATGCTATTGCAAGCATTTTTTTTCGTTAAAAATTAAAAGTACCTGAGAATTCCCCATCTATTTTTAGCTTCAGACTTGACGCATAAACGGTAAATAAACATAATTTCGTTCTGTTGTGTGCATACGGACTTTTTTCTTTTTAGTCGCTTTCTCGAGCGAGCCGTTATGTATGCATCTCGAAAAGTTGGCTGAAAAATGGTAGTTTAAAATTTATTCCAAGAAAATGCACACTTTCCTCGACGTCTGCAAGATTAATTGCCTTCATCCTGCTTCCTGCTATATTTTTATTTACTTATTTTTCGGGTAAACGATAAATAGTTTTATCGCAAAATCATATAAGAAATATCATTTCTCAATGCCAGAGCGCGCGCGAAATTTCTCTCGATATTCCCCGCGTATGGAAAAATTCACCACTTGCGTATCTAATATACTACAAAAATATAGACATTTTTTTATTTAATCCAAGAAAAATATTTCACTCGCTTGTACTGCTACTCCACAAATATACGCAACTCCACTTCCTATAGTTCTTCTATCGATTAGCGAGAAACTACGTCTACCCCATATTTACCTTACCTCTCTTTCACTCTAGCTACCCTATTACAATCAATACGCGCTCATCTATCGACCATCCGCCGATCTCGATACACATCACAGGTATATACACAACGACGACCCTCTATACGCTATAAACCTCTCGACATCAGCCATCACATCACCGCATCGGCATTATAAAACAAAAAGCCGCCCTTTATATACTCGCACACACATTTTCTCGGGCTACACTACCTGCAGTCGTAAAAAGCGCGCGGCGGAAAATCCCGAGCGCACGACGCGATAAACCCATCGTCGCCCGACAAAACGTCGCGCGCGCTCTCGCGCATAATGGAAAAGCTCCGCGGAAAGAGAGCAAGCCAGAGGCAATTGTGCGCGAGGGAGAGAGAGAGAGAGTGTCTCGAGATAAACGTAGGCGCGCGAGCGAGAGCGCGGAGAGTCGAAGACGAATCCGGAGTCGGTGAATGGGAATAGGGTCGGGATCGATGAAAAGAGCCGTGTACATGTGTGTGTGTATGTATACGTGTGCCGAGAGTTGTGGGTGAAGTTATATGCTAACACGCGGACGCAGATAAAGTTGCTGCAATTTTCGTGCTGCTGACACACATACGTGCTCGCGGAAATACATGTATATACATATATATATATGCTCGAACAGTAGTGCAGCTCTCTCTCTCTCTCTCACTCACTCTCTCTCTCTCGTATATATACAGCGACAAACAAATAAATACTCGTGTGCACGTACGCGCGCACGCTTCCGCACAAAGTGGTTCTCTCTCTCTTGCTCTCCACTTTCTTCCAGCGACGAGGAGGAGGTAAGGCAACGCGCTTATGCGATTCTCGTAAATGCGCTCCACCGGGCGCAACGGAGAGCGCCGGTGTGCTTTCCTGGCACACGATGTGCTGCCGCCACCGTCGTCCCCACAGCCGCGCTTTTATTTAGTCTCGCGTACTCTCTCTCTTGTACTGCAGCACGCGATGTATAAGGAAAAGTGCGCGCGAATTTTGAACGCTATATACGCGAGAGATAAAAATGCTGGGAGGAAGACTGGGATTTGTATATGCGTGTGGGGAGTGGGAGTATATGAATGTTTCGTTTTGTGTGAGAGCATTATGTGAGGAAATGGACGGTTGTGGGGATGAAGAGAGGGGTTAACGCGGTTTGGCTTTTTGCGTGATTTTTTAGCGCGCGAGAGGCGAGTGGGATTTGATAAGAGTGGAAAGTGAAAAAGAGAAATTGAATTTTGACGGTGATGGGTTTGAGATTTTCAGGTTTCGAGGATCCTGGTGGGTATATTGTTTTAGGTTAATTAAATTTTAGATACGCTGTGTACTTTGTTTCGTGTATATAGCGCGTGGCTGACTATATTTGGCTGTTATCACTTGTGCCCAGCTGTTCTCGACACTATAAAGTATATAATAGTACATTGTGCGACTAGTTACACAAAGGAATTTTTTTAGTGAGAGCAATAGGCTCTTTTTGTATACATGAAAGGCGGATGGGGGATCGGCGGGTCTTTTTAGTTGTTCGCCATAATTATATCAATGAAAATAGTAACGTTTATGTTAATAATTTTATTTTATTATATACTTTAAACACAAAATCTTCTTAATAAGATGTTCTTACGCCATCTGTTAGCAGCAGGAGGAAAATAGAGTTGTTCGCTAGACGCTCGAAATACTTGTTGATTTTTCATTCGCTTTTTACGTAGAAACGACATCATTTTCATGCATGAATTGAAAAAATACTTTTACAGTTAACACTGTACCTATAACATAGCAATCTATACAATTAAAGCATGTTTCCAGTGAAATTGCTGCACACATTGACCGCGCATGTTCTTTCATACGTGTTTAGCAATACAATCGCGCTTTAAAACACCGCAACACTCGTGAAACCAGTTCAATTTAAATTTAATTTGCACCCCATTTCTTTGCTACACCATGCCGACAATCCATCGGGACAAGCTGTCAATACTCCGTGCCTCTTATCCGGGATTCCAATCACTCTGTACAACAGTATAATCTCGATTTCCCGTGATCCGCGTACAACAATTCCCAATTAAAAATCTCGTCTCCTGAAGAACCTCGGGGCTTTATCTCACTTCCTTCAATAATGAAAAACACTCTAGTGAATAAAAGCGAGGTGTTTTCTATCAACTCAAACACTCGGAGTTGTCGATTTTTTTTCATAATCTTTTTATGAACGTGATAAAAATAATCTTTATAAAGTATTGTCCTTTTTTACAGATTATGTGGTTTCAAGTGTTGGTATAATCTTTGACCTACATATTGGTCATTAGGTACTGTACGTTAATGTTTCTAAAAAGCTTTACAAACTAGAATCACTAAAAATATTATTTTCTCATAATTGTCAGATTTCAGAACATTTATCTTAACATATAAGCATTAAAATTTCCTCATTTTTTCGAATTCAAAATCACTCTAAAAATACTTAAAAATAGAAACCGCGAATTCACCGATAACAAGCGAGAAAAGTATACTATCGAGGAAACCTCTGCTCAATCAATCGCATCGAGCGCAAACAAACAAACACGGCCCTCCCAGCCCCTCCAAAGAAACCAAACACCACCACTACGCCGCTAACATAACGAACCCAAGGGACCTTAGTTTTACCTCCGTACCTCCCGGAAAAAAAAATCCTCACCCACACATTCTGCACATTTGCATTGGCGCGCGCGCTCGCGTTGAAAAGCGAACACGCACAGAAAAAGAAAATGAAGAGCCTGCGCGCGAGAAAATAAAGATCGCGCCGCGCGCTATCGGAGAAAAGCACGTCGCGGCACACGCAATTTACTCTCCGCGCTGCACAGTCACATTAATGAGCGCCCGCGAGAGCGCGCACAAGTGCTTCCGGTGCTGTGTATGTATATATGTGTATATACACCTACGTCACTCGTCGCATGCGCTGTACCGCGAGAAGGAAACCCGAAGCGCACTTTTTTCGTGAGATGGAACGAGGCCGGGGTGTTTTTGGTGTCGGATGCGGAAGACTGGTCGTTTTTTTTCGTGTATATGTGGAAGCGGTGGTGTATAATGGTGCAGGGCAGAGAGGTACTCTTTTCGAGAAAAATGTTGTGGCTTGATGCGAGGCCGGGGAAAAAGTCTGCGGCTGCAGCACGCGGAGTTTTTTGAATGAAGGGGTCGGGTTTTTGAATTGGAGGTGTAATGTGCTGTTTTTGTTTTTGTGTTGTACGCGCGGTGTGAGGTTGGACGGAAAAATTTAATAATGTAAAGGCAGTAGGTAGAAATGAATGGCAAATGGATTCCGAGCTGTGGTTTTTGCTTGTATACTTGAAGAATAGTATGTTTTTTCTTATTTAAAAATAATGGTCGGAAATTAAGCCTTTAATTTTATCCTTTATATAGTCTATGAAATTATATAAATAGACTCGGTGCTTATTTGCGGAAAATGAATTATTTCGTTTATAAAAGAGCGTTTGAAATTTTCATGAACTCTTTGGCGACAGAAATAATTTATAACCTATATAGTCAGCTACAAAAAAATCTCAAAATAAAGAGGTAGACATTAACCTGAATCTTCCTTATCGAAACGAAACGTTCTATTACCTTTTTCCCGTTTTCTGTCCGGCTCTTTTTCATTTAGAACAGGACGCGCATAATCACGATGATCGTATCACTTTATAGCAGCCGTTTTCGGTGGAGCAACGACGGGCCGCACATGCACACAGTCCAGCAGCTTCGTCATTCGTTTCGTGAATACGTGCGCGAGCAAACGTCTATTGAATTTATTGTCGCAATCAATCCCGACTTTTTTCGCCGCGATGAAATACCCGTTCTTTCAACATATACTGTACCCGAAATCAGCGCCGACTGGAAAGTACTATATTGTATTGATCTTTGTATCCTTTTATATCTCAAAGTTTCTCATTATTCATCGAGTTACTATTAACACCATACGTCACGGTTCCTTTCGAACTGAGTGCACACAATAATCATTCATTTGCACATACACACACAGTATAAATATAGTTTTCACAGTCATCTATTTAAAAAAGAAATTTCCGCCCCGTCATCGTTCAATTTACCCCAAAATATTCCCTATCTACCTCTCAAATCAAATCCACACTCCATTCCTCATCCCATCCCGTCGCATCGACGCGCGAAATAGCACATAATGCATATATATATATATTTCCCGCCCGGTACGTTTCCGCGGATTTTTCACCCGCCCGTGCGTGAAATATCTCCGCTTCTGCAGTATATACATCCATCTCTCTCTCTCTCTCCCGCTTCGATCAATCGCTAGCAGGGACGAGAAAATGTATATATACGTATATTATATACGTGCGCCGCGCGTCTCGCGAGACTTGCTGGAGCGAAGCAGATCAGCGCTCTCTCTCTCTCTGGCAATTATGACGGGCGTCGCGTGAATGTTTGATGGCGCGCGGCTGCGAAGAGGCATGAGCGGTAGTGGTGTGCACGCTTTGTTTGCGCTCTCGAGGATACGGGTGACGCGAACCGCCGGATTTTAGCGGTTTTGGGGAGTGAGTGAGAGAGGAGTGTTGGTTGACGGTTGGAGCTTCAAATGCGGCCGGGGTAAAAGGGTTTTTAATTAGGTTGCGGTCGCGGGAAGGGGGTGGGGTAGAGATGAAAGAGTTTTTATTTGAGGATTGATTTGTTCGTTGAGGATTTGTATATACGTACAAAAGTGACATTGATAGGAAAAAGAATTGGGAAAATTTGGTTTAGAGAATTGAAAATACACTTTGCCGAGTTGTCATTTATAGATCAGTTTTTAATTTTCTCACGATAATATTAATGTACAATGCCAGACAATAATGGAAAACTTTATTTCAAAGCGATCTTTAATATTATGGGTACAGAAAAAGACGCACGAGTTTCCACTGACAACAAAACGGTAGCGTGTTGTTCAAAATAATTAATTCTGTGTAGGGTAGCAATTAATTTCTCGGTGCAGTGACAACTAAAATAATTACACCTTTTAAAAGGACCTTATTATCTTCTACTATCCAGCTATAGTAAAAAACGGGCACCGCATAAATAAATCATCGCATAACAAAAAATAAAACTCCTGGCATTACATATTTATTTTTTCGCCATATTATTCCCTCCACTCGAACCCCCATTCTCATAATCCGCAGCCGCAGTCACGAGCAAAGGCTGTTTACTACTAGTACACTTGTCCTCCATACTCCAGCCCAGTGTATGTATACATACGATTCATACAACTGAATTGGCCCACTCGCGTCTTCAACAGGCCCTCCTTGAGAGTCCACTATAATATACACACCTCTCGTTCCCCTCACAAGTGGAATTTTATAAATTCCGGCCGCGCGCTCACAACGAGAGCAGCTCAGCTCAGCTCCTTCGTCCCCTTATCTATTTGTTATCGGGCGTGTATACATGTATATATAGGTACGCGAGAAGGAACTCTCTCCGGTCGATATTGACGTCGCGCACAGTTTGTCCGCGAGCGATGCATTTCGCATCGACAGACGCTCGCGCGCGCCCACGGATGGGATGAAAGGCGAGCCGGATAAAATATGCAGCAGCCTCTCTCTACTCCAGAGTATAGTAGTGTTCTGTGTATGTATATATATGTGGTGTATGTTACGTTTCGTTTCGGTTCGGCGAGGCTGCTGAATTTTTCAATGATTACCGCAGGGGAGAGATTACGACGAATTGTACGCTCAGGTGGTTAAATGATTCAGACGCGCGGGCGAGTGGAATTATATTCGCTCGTGGTCGATTATTCTTTTATTTTTATGGGATGGTGGAAAGGGAGGTAGAAGATATAACGCCGGCTGTGGGATGGGAAAATTTCGCGGTTCTCGCAAAGTTTCTTTCGCGCGCGTATATAAGCGAGAAGGTGTGGGTGGATGTAGCAGCGCCGGTATATGGTATAGATAGTGCTACATGCGCGCAGTAAAGTTTGTATTATATATATTATACGCGGTCGCGGCTAAAGTGCAGAAACAGCGCGTCTTATTCCCGCCAGTAAAGTTCGAGGCGGTGTACTGCTGCTGCTGCAAAAATTGCAGAGCCGGAAGTTGGAGCTATACGGGGGTAGAGAGAAATAATAAGGGGATGGGCGTGGATTCTGCCCTATCTTACTAGTTACATCGAACGAAAATACGGGGGAGTGTGTACGAGGGTAGAAATGTTTTCCGTATATGTACATGTAGTTTTTGTTAATTGAAATTTAGCTGTGGGGGTATGAAATTCGTGCAATGGGTTGGCGCGTTTATAGGGCCTTTGAATGGGAATGAATGCGTCAAAGAAAGACGATAAAAGTGTTACGGTAACTGTGAGCTTGTAAAATTTAAGGAGGGAGAAAGTTTTTAGTGCCAATGATTTTTAGAGGCACACTGCAGTGCTCAATCGCATTTACAAATGACGCGCTGTACGAGAAGTCTCGCTGTAAGGCTTTGTATAATTTGTGAATTTGCAAGGCGAGCGCTTAAATCTATTGTGAAATTTAAAAGAAAAAAAAAACTGATTTTTTGATCAAAGAATTTTTTGACAATGTTTATTCATACGCCGCACTGTGGCGTCCAAAATAAAGTACGCAAAATAAGGACGACATCATTCATCTAAAAATGCCGGAATATTCAGTCCAGTAACCCCCCGGATAAATACATAAAAGAAAAGTCGCACATCAGTGTGTCAATAGCGTGGACCCGCATCAAAGCGGGAGAGGCTTGAAAAACAGCCTCCACAGCCTACCCCATTCAAACTAAAGGAATCTTTTATTCAGAGCTCGTCATTAAACGTTCATCAACATTCACCGCTAGACTACATGCGCGCGGTTACATCATCCCCTTCCCAGACGATCCATCCGACACTTCAACTTATGTAGCAAAGCGCTCAACCTTCCAACGAGTTAGAAAAAGAAAAAAACTACAATCAAACCAAACACAGCGGCGGCGGCGGCCGCTCTGATCTTCTACCGTCATCGCGCGACTACAAAGGCGCGAAAGAGGGTGGAAAAAAGGACTGCAGTAGTAGATATACTGGCGTAGTCAATTTAAACCGAGTAAGTCAACAGTGTGCTGCTGCGCGAACGTCCTCTAGCCTTTCTCTTCTGCTCGCCTGCCCAATTTTACCCTTGACGAGGTCCGCGCGCGAACGGCGAGCGCGTTTCTCTTTTTCTCTTCTACTTCCTTTCTCTGTCTCTTGAATCTTGGCACCGGTCTACGCGTCGAGCTCTGGCTTTTATCAGCGTTTCTTGTTTTAAAAAAAATATATGGCGCGAGGCAAAGAGCGGAGAGAGGGAGTCGCGTGGGAAAACAGCGCGAGCCGAGAAAAAGGAGATAATTAGTTTCTCTTTCGCGCTGCGGCGCTGTTTCGAGCTCTTTCTCGCGGCTTTTTTTGTTAATTCCGTTAGAGTAAGAGAGAGAAAGAGAGACGGGAGAGAGGTCGTGAAAGTCGCGCCTGCGCGAGGTGTTGTTTGGTTTAGGGAAAAAAGTGTAACTGCGGAGGGCTAACTTTTGAATGTAATTCGCTCAATGTTTGGAATGAAATTTGTGTTTTATTCGTGTATTTTGAATGAGTGTGTTAATTGGATATACAAGTGTTGCGTGGTCCAAGTTTGTTCGCTGATACGAGAAATTAATGTCGCTGTTCTTTTTCTCCTTTTTGTTTTTTGAAAACATTTCGACCTTGTAAGACCTTTGGTAATGCTCAGTTGGCAGTATAGACAGGTTGAAAAACATTTTGAAAAAGTGGTATTTCAAATGAGAAAAATAAATGTGACCGTAATTACATATTCAATTAAATTCGAGATTTCGCTGATACATAATTCAACTTTTTTAAAACCTCCCTCACGTAGATATTAAAAAGTTTTCAAAATGTAAATCAAGCGCGTTTAATTCAACGTTAAATTGCAAACACGTCAAAACTCGACCTCCATTCTGATTATCATTAAAAATGCAATAAACAGCAATTTACAACTCTCCCACATACCTCGAAACTACACACACGCACATCACCTTCTCCCGAAAAAAAAGGAAAACTGAGGCAAAACTTCAGAACCCTCTAAAAATATCTCCGCGTTTCTCTCCCTCGCACCCGCAAGATAGAAAAAGCAATCCTCATTCCCGGCCACTGTCAACTTATTACAAAATCGACCCCCTCCACCGCATTTGGCTCCGAAAATTCCGCGCACACACACGTGTGTTGCGACCGCGCATGAGATATGGAGAGCAAGCATATAAGCAGCGAAAAAAAAACGTCGCGCGACACAATTTGGCGCTGAGAGCGCTAAGGTCGGAAGTCGCTCGGGGCGACGTTCTGTTTTCCCGCGGCGGCTCGCTGAAATATTCAGCCGTCCCTTTACGAACCTTCGCCAATATTTACTTCTCGCGCCCCGCGCGCGCGCACGTACGTGGAATAGAGATAGGAGGAGAGAGAGAGATAGCGCGTATTACGCACACATACACGCGCGTCCTTTCGACCTCACTCTCTCGGAATCTGAGAGAGGGGGAGGGAATTTCTCTTCTATTCCTCGCCGACACGGTCGACCCCCTTTAAGCTTGTATTATAGTACTGAACCCGTCGTCGTAACGTGAAATTTCCGTATTGATTCTCGCTGCTGCTGCTGCTGCTGTGCGGCGTGTGTTTCGACCTTTTTTCTCTCTCTCTCTCGGCTGCTGTCGGAGTGTGTGGCCGCCTTTTGTGCGAACGCGAGAGAGCCCCCGTTGTTGTGGGAAATGGGTTGTCTGGCACGGTCGTTGTATAGCGAGGGTTTTGTGATTCGGTGATTTTTAGTGATTGGGGAGAATCGCTTTGGGGGCTTGAAATTTTTTATTTTTCGTAATTTTTCGGAACCTGGGGAATACTTAGTTTGGAAACAGTTTTAGGTAATAGCTTCTTTGATACACTTCGATTGTAATATTTAACCTGCAGCCGTGAGGAAAACAGACGAATGTAGCAAATCTAGTTAGTTCACTTAAATTACAATTGCAGAGTATAATCTTAAAAACAGACTAGATTGGTTATTTCCTGTATATAATGCTATTTTGTAAAATAATTTAAAACGCAATTTTCATACTGCGCCTGCAGCAGTTTAGAAAAATGAAAAGTCAAGTTTTTTTTTCGAGAAAGCAAATATTTTTGATAAACGAAAAACCCTTTTGAAAAGGATTTTCAAAAAAAGCCTGTTGAATTCGAAGAAAAAGGGCAAACATTTAAACTAGAATGTACATAACGTTGCGAAAAATGCAAAAAAAAGGAAACATAAAGTGTAACCTTCCGTGCGTCTGACTATGTCGAGGCTTATCCACTGAATCTAAAATCGAGCTATTTTGTAATGAAAGAACGCTCGTTCTATATATTTACCCATTTTCACTAACATAAATATACAATCCCTATTGTTTAGAAACGCTCTAATTCCATACCGCAGTTCCGATCTTTTCCACATAACAGCTGTCGAGATCGTGGAAAACGTTACACGCGGCGGGCAACACACGCATAATACCCCTTTCACGCGCTCACTCTACGCTACCCCGTATACTACGACTTTACCGCGCATATAGCTTTATGAATAATTCCCGATACGAATTTTAGACGGGTTAGGATTTAGAAACTCTGCCAATCCGAGTGGCAACTCCATATAGAACTCGCGTTTCTCGTTCTCGCGTCGTTTGTAAGTTTTCAATTGGATATTACGCGAGTGTCGCAATAGTGTGTATACATGCGCGCATATGAAATTATCGATCGGTAGGTGAAGCAAATTGATATGGTTTTTATTTACAACGTGTGTATACAACAGCGCGGTGCGTTCGATTTTAACGCGATTGCGGATACACTGAAGCGAGTTTGCACGCTGAATAGATACGCGGTTGAATGCGCTTAAGGCTTTTTATTCGGTTCTGTTTGCCCTATTGTTGTGAGTAAGTTCGAAATGTATTTGTGTAATGTGCAATAAATAAAATAATGTGAAATATAGGTAACTGTTATATTAGTGCATGCTTCTTTTCGATAATATATTATACTTATTTAATAAGAGGTATATCGGCAGCGATCCGATACTATATACTTCAATATCGTCTTTTTCCGCATAACTGCGCCCGATTACAATATTCCATCTTTCTATAGACATCGACTGTACGTACAATTTTCATTGCACGAGTATTTCAAGAATATCTATAATAATTTGATACTTTTCGACGTGTAAAATTGAGTCTTCCGGAATAAAATATTTGAAAGGTTTAACGTCGAAAAACGTTTTTCCAAGATTCAACAGAAGCTCGATTTTATCCTACGTTATATATTTCCCCATGTATCATCACATATGTATTACTTTCAATCGATTCTGGCCAAATTAATGGCTCGCGAAAAAGCTCTTCCTTTCCCATGCCCGCGATGATTTAGTCTTTCAATAAGCCCTTTATCTTTAAAATTAAAGGCAACGCTATGCGTACCATTTTCCCAACGCGCTCGGTAGTCCGAGCTCGAGCTCACCATTGTGCTCATATAACAACAGTTATATGGAAAAGCATATCCGCGAAACGCCTTCAAATTTGAAATCTCGCGCTATATTCGTGGGCACACATATATGCGATTATGTATATCCACTATGCATGAAAAATATACTTCGCGGAATGAAATTTGAATGTGGCCCACCGTCGGTACACGTATGTATACATATATATGTATATGTTCTCGCGGTTGGTATACTTTATTTTAGAGCGGCGCGGTATATATAGGAAAAAATTTTACGGTTGCCAGAGTGGCACGCGGGACAGGTGTCGAATATTTTATTGCAAATCTTCGCGAGCGGAAAGAGAGAAAAAGGAGAGCGAGAATAACTTGGAAATCTCTGGTTCTCTCACGGAATATTTTATGATTGAGGCCCGGAGGAAAGTTGGCCGCGCGATATGCGCTCTCCGCGTTTTAGAATATTGCGCAAATTGTTAGCAAAGTATCCGAAATACGCGCGCAAGGTAGTTGAAAACGCACTTTGTGACGGGGCCTGCGTACATATTTTAGCGCATACTGACGTGTTACGCTCAAAGTGCATTTTCTAAAAAATTTAACTCTAAAATTATGTAATAAACTTTTGATAACCAATTTGAAATAATTGCAGCGCTCTCGACTCGTTAAAGTAGTTTTGCGCTACTGAAAATCAATGTTAACTTTAGAAGGATATAAATTCTCAAGAAAAAGTTTAGTTGCGGTTAATGTAGATAAGCTGAACTCAGCATAAACGTTCAAAAACGTACTTTGAATTCAGGACAGCTTTATATTCAAAATCTTTCAACACATTTATCCAAACTCATCGTTATACTTTCCACCCCTCCCCCAAATCACCGCAACGCTTCAAAACGAAATCCAAATCAACCTCAATCGCCGCAACGACATCCTCTACCGCCACGTGCTCCTGACCCCTCTTCAACCCGTAATAACCCGTGAAATACACATCCTGCGTACGTCCAATTATAACCCCGACACGTACGCGCAGTCCACTCTAACTATATGCGCGATGCAGCTGCGAAGATCATCGTCGCGTGCGCGCATACATCAAGCTGGAAAATTTACGAGATATATATTCGGCCGCGGCCGGTTATACGCTATTCTCTATTCCCTAACAAGTATACACACAACAGCCAGACATGCATAAACACACATAGCGCCGGGGAGGTACTTTAATCCGGCCTTATTTACCCGGAGAGAAACGAGCCTCGCGCGCACATCAGGGTTCTTGTTCTTTCAGAACAAAAAGATGCGAGTAGCGCCGGCGCAGTCGCGGATGATGATGGCATCCTCATTACCGTTATTACGTGCGCTGCCCGCGTTGTCGTCTGCGATTTTTCACCGGGAGGGAGTTTTTTCTTTCTTTTTTTAATATCAAGAAGGGTTGATGAGGTGGACTGACAGATAAGGGATGATGGGTACGAACGAGGGTTAATTGTTTGGATAGGACGGGGAATTTTAAGTTTATGCGGAGGCGACGTTGTCAAATGTAAGTGTGTAAACGGTTTATCGCTGTTGAGACGGGAAATAGATATTTGCTGGTTTATTCAAGCCAGACGTGCGGACGCGAAAAGCTTTCAAAACTTCCGTCGCTACGGACAATACAGCAAAACTTTTCGGTAGAAAAATTAGCCGCGGACAAGTAATATATATAGCCTGCCGCAGTCTATGAATAACTTAAGAGGGGGAAAGGATTAAACTTGCGTCCCGGCCAAAACTACGAGAAAAATATATATATCGTGTTAATTAATTCCGTTTAATTCCGCGTAACGGAGCTTAATCAACAAGCTCGACCCAATTAAATTATTCACAACACAGCGAAACAAAAAAAAAAATAGAAAAATATATATCGCGCTTAGTCCGGGAGCTAGCTTTCAGCTCTCTCTCTCTGCACCCACATGTTTATAACGCATTTAAAAAGACCCCCCGCACCTATACGATCGGTGCTGGAAAAATAATTAATCCCATATTCCACAGGTAGACGGGCGGCGGGATCGATCCCCAAGAGCTGAAAAACCGCAAAAACTTGGTACACACACGCCCCCTCCGGCACGTATAGTAAAATCCCTCGTCGCCACCCCCAAGCTCGGCGCTGCGGTTTTCTCAAACACTCGTAAACCCCGCAATGAGACATACATCGCGTATATGTACAGAATGTAATCTCTCGATTCATCGCGCTGACAAATCTCGCCGACCTTGCTCGGCCTTCTCAATTGTATGTATAACGCGCACGCGTCCTCTTTCAAAGTCGCCCATAAATCTCCGCTCCCTGAAAGAGACACCCCTCCTTTTCCTACTCCAAGTAAAAAAAACTACATAGCCCCCGTCGAAAAAAAAGGCAAAACCAGCCCCGAATCACACGAGTGACCGGCTCTCTTTCGCCCGACGATGACCTTCTCTCTCTCTACACAAAAATCTCGAGTTTAATTTAAGAAGAACGCGTATAACGCCCGACCTTCGGCCTCTTTTTCGCATTATGCGCTCAGTCGTCACACAGCGAGCGAGCGCGTAAGTGGGGCAATAGCACGCGCTTGCGCTGCTCTCCGTACACGTGTGTATGTATATATACGCGAGCACACTCGATGAGAGTATAGCGCATGCGGTTTTAATAACCGGCGCAATATGCGCAGGCTCGCGCGCTACGCCGCGAGAGAGGGACTACTGTCGTGCATGCGCGAGGGAGGATGAATTCGGAGTTAGGGTGGGAGGGAGAGAGTCTGATGACGGCGCGACTCGCGAGCGGCTATAAGTGCGGTATTTATTAATGGGGAGAGAGAGCACAGGTTGACGTAGGGTGGGCAGTATGTGTGTGCGTATTATGTGTTTCGTATAATAACGAGGGAAGGTTGTTAACTTCGCTGCTGTACAGGGCGCAGGGTCTGGATCCCTTCGAGGGCTTATTTAGTATTCTCGAGTTTTCAAGTGTCGCAGGGTTTTGTATCGTGGTATATGTTATGGTTATTTTTAGGATTTAGAGCAGAAAAATTTTCTTTTTTTTTCGTTTCGTTATGCGATAGTTAAAATGTACGTTGAAATGGAATTGCTGTATGCTCGTACGCACGCGCGTGGGGATATAATAATGTACGGTATATACATCGATTTTACCTCGGGTAAATTGGATTCGTTATTTACATGACATCTAGGAGGTGAGGAAAGCGGGATGAAAATGTAACGTGTCGCAGCGCGTGATTCTGGCGTTATTCGCAAAATTTACATATAATTGCGCCGGGAACCGTTTGTGGGACGGATTGGACAAGACGCATTTTGAATTAATCAATTTTAAATGCCAACACTGTCGCTGTAACGGGAAAATCGCGTTTCACTAATGACTAATCAATCATCCACGCCTCATCAGTCTAGATAAACAATTGGATTATGCTGCTAATTCCGACAGACATTTACACGTTGCATCGAAATTATGAATAACTGATTTTGCGTTGCAAGAATGTTTTATTATAGATATTATCTTTTCTTGATTAAACTATACACTTTATATTTTCTTTACAACTATAATTAAAATATTAAACCAACATTTATTTCATTCAGGGAAATGTAAAGCGATGATTTATGAACATTTAATTTTACCTTTTAAAATTCATTCTATCAAATGAATATTTCCCTTGACATATACGTATTATTTTACAATGTTTAACTTAAACTCCGAAACAATTAATTCTCAAACACATACATCACACGTATACTTTAAAAGTTACTATAAATAACCAGCCACTCAAGATAAGTCCCCAAAATTCCATTTCGAAATTCGCAAACCCACATTCCATCCGTATACATACATACAAACACACACTACGACATCGTAACTCACCCCTAAACTTTATCCTCGAGTCGTTGAAACTTCCGTTCGCGCGCTCGCGCTTGGGCCAAAATCCAAAAACAATTAATAACCACTCGAGAACTGCTTCGCGCGAGCGAATCATCGCTCGATCCACAGGTATATATATATACATATACAGGAGCATGTATATGCGCACGCGCCCTGTGTTTCGCGAGCCAACAACTCGACGGATTACAGCGGCGGACCCGACAAAGTAGACGGGCGCAAATTGGACGATAATTAGCGCGCGCGCGTGTACCTAGCCTCGTCGTCTCTACCCCGGGACCTGTCAAAGGAAATTAGTATTAACGGCCGAGCGATCGTCTTAATCGCGATGGTCTTGACGATTCCGAGGAGCTGGACGAGTCAGTTGGGAATTCGCAAGTAGCCGCGAGTGTGTTGTTGGAAAACTAAAGAACACGCAGTAGTCGAATGGAGTTGGGAAATAAAGTTACTGCGTCGCGAAGAACACTTTAACAGCAATTTTATTTTTATTGTAATAATGAGAGCTATTAATTATATAGGCGAACGCGAATTTCGAAAGCATATCAAACGACTAAAAGCTATGTCTTCTCAAAGTCCACTCTCGTGATAAGTAAATTTTCTTGCTGAATTTTAATGAAATTCAATATGCAAGAAAGATCCTTCAAAGTCAAAGCTGTATTATACCCAGCGCTCGTAGCTCTTAATCAGGAGAACGAGTCGCGAACCTAATTGCATTAATTTGTGCATTTGTCATCTGCTCCCTATTCCGTAAAATAAAGACGTTCGTAGATTTGATTATACGAAAGTTTTCGGGAAATAAAAGAAAATTTTATACCCCGACTACCCTGAAGTAACTTTACACGACTCTCAACCTAGAAAACAACTTCATGAATTATTCATTTATTAAAGAATTCAGTTCATTGTCAACAATCGTTACTACAACGACACTATGTATAAATAATTTCCCTAGCACCGCAATATTAATATTTACCAGTCTCATTAAACCACTGCACGACAGAACCTAATCACTACATACCCGCACCGCGCATTCCCAGGCACGAAAACAAAAGAAGAAAAACCGCGAAACCCAATCCATAACCACCCATATCGCTCCTTTCATCGCGACACAAAGACACTTTCCTCTCTCTCTAGCGTACCCACAAACCCCATTTTTCCGGGGGCCGCCCACATGCACCGTCGGCTCGCGTGCGTGTTTATCCGCACGTTTGTATATAGGCACACACGTATATACACACATACACATGCGCGTAAACGCGTACACGCGATCCGACCCCTTTGATACTGGCGGCGACTTTCGCCCGTTCTGCAGCTCTGCAGTGCGGTATATAGTCGTGCGCGCCCGCATTTACGCGCTGCGGTCAGCGACGCGCGTTCCTTTTTGCTCTCCTATAATACTGCTATGTGTGTATATACATATCTATAGTCGTGCAGCGATAATAAGATAAGGAACGAGAGTAGTTGTAAAAGTTATGCTTCTTTTTCGAGCGACGTAGAGCTCTTTAGGTACAAGGGAGATTCTTGTGTGAACCGCTGCCCGCTGTGTAGCTACTTAGTCTCGAGGAATGTCGCTATACAGTGGAGGCTCTCAATTAGCGCGACAGCGCGATATAAGAAAACCTTTATGGCTGTGGCGGGTACATAGCGTGGAACGTAGCGAAAGAGTATGCGGAAGGTAGAGGAATGGAAGAAAGAAAGAGAGTGGAAACACGCGTGTGTATTGTATTATACGTTTGAACGAGGTCTCGTGCGCGATTTCGAGTGTGTTTAGCACTTGCTAGCGGCGCGTATAATAAGTGTGGTAGCGCGGGGGAGCGAGTATATAGAGCAGCGGTCTAGTCGCCGACGGATTGCCTGGCCCCGTCGCGACGTGAGCGTTTGTGTTATTTTTTGCGCGATTAATTAGACGCTTTTCATTTTGTTGCCGCTCGCTGCAGCACCGCCGCTTGGCGCAATTATTTTTCTGCCCGGCCCCGCGCACGAAGTATAAGTTTAAGCTGGCGTTTATTTACGTAATTAAACGCGCGGCGCTTGTGTATACCTGTACGTAAGTTTTGAGGTATATATGTATGTGCCTACGAGTTTGTCGCGAGATCCAAGTTATGATCTTCGTAATTAACATTGTATATACGTACGTGGAGAAAAATGTTGTATAGTGAAAATTGCCATGTTTGATTGTAAAAGGGAGAGACAGACTTGAATCATCAATATTTATGGTGAACATTGACATGAATTTATAGTAATTTTTACGATATAGGAAAAATTGCCATAAATTAATCGACATATTTACCATAATTACCACAATTTTTTGATTATTCGAGTCTATCCCATATTTAAAATCGCAGCCATCATGGTAATATTTCCTATATTATTTTTCTCCGTGCGTGGATGCAACCGGGAATCATGCTTATTGTAGAGAAAAAAAACTTGTAGCATCTACATCGCACATAAAATAAACTATTACCCCTAGTAATCTATTGGTAACCACCGTTAATC
>UCWB01000251.1:0-26130 GCA_900474355.1 Torymus geranii | reverse complement strand
AAGATTAATTTATTTCTAATAAAGATATATCTACTTTACCATAAATAACTTAGCAATTACCGTCCTTGACTTTTATTAATATTCAATTACATAAACACTTTCTTTCCCATTTAAGAAAAGTACTAAAATTAGTATTTTATTACTCGTTAATGTAAAAGGCTATATAAAAGCATACTTCATTAAAAGCACTAAACGATGCAGGCATCAAGATTTACCAAAACGCTCAATTAAACCATGAAAATTTACTTCTTTTATCAATTCAACACAACACAAAAGATAATTGATAACGCAATTTTTCTCGATAAAACCGCCCCTAAATACATCATTCTAATTCTCTTTATCATGTACGGCCATTAATACCGTCCAGAACAAAACACCGGCCCCCCCACCGGTAAATAATCCATCCCCCGCATAATTCACGAAAACCTCGTGGACTTAATAATGGAAATTATTGCTCCACACATAGACATCGCGAGGGCCTGCATTGTATACGGAAAAGAGCGAATAAACAGGGTAAACGTCGTTCCTCGCGTATAGGGCTTTATCTCGCGCCTCGATCGCTCGTATAATTAGTTAATCGTCGCGCGTGCGCTCGATCCGCGTGCCAGGGATTCGAGGCGTGCAGCGCGCACGCGATTGCCGATAAGATCTTTGCTCGCGTTCTCTGAATTTTGATACCGATACGGTTTATAGTGGTGTGTTTACGTACGTACACGTGTGCCCGAGAGCGGGAATGCGTGTACTTTGCTACTGACTAATTTGGTATTCTAAAGGGGATCAGGTGCGAGTTTTAGGAGCTTTGGTTTCTTTTTTTTCGGTTAGAGATATGCGAGTGTGGTGTACATGTGGGTGGCACGATGGTTATCGAATTTGTTGAGCGTGAACTTTGGCGTGAACGTTTTGGACGATAAAAAGGCTGGCTGGGGAG
This sequence comes from Torymus geranii, assembly GCA_900474355.1. Lineage (NCBI taxonomy): Eukaryota > Metazoa > Arthropoda > Insecta > Hymenoptera > Torymidae > Torymus > Torymus geranii. Next base: position 25,202 of record UCWB01000251.1, on the reverse strand, counting down.
TTGGAATGGATGATTTAAAGGATTTGGATGAAAATTGGTGATTAATTGAAAAATGTGAATTACAATTACGTATACATTGAAGGAAGGTGAATTATTGTTTAAGTTGTAGTCAAGGAAAATGATTTTCATAAAAATTAGGCGTGTTATAGGTTGGAAGTTTTTAGTCTATATGCGTGAAAAGGGTTTTAATTAATAAATAATGCCTCAATCAGATAACCTTTACTGGTAAGATAAGATATATATCAGGTGAATGCGAAGTTTTCTTTGAAATTTTACTCAATGAAAGTAGCCCAAAAGTTATAAATTAATCAAAAGTTTGCAAATTTGAAACTTTTCGTTGAAAATGAAAGAGGATAAGCCTACCACTTCTTCTTTATGAGAGCACACGAGCAAAATTAGTTCAATTTTTCCACAAAACTAATATAATGAAAAGAAACCCATTCCGAAATAAATGATTGTAATATAATAAATCAAAACTAGTTTATTCGTTCACCTAAATCTCTTTTATGTCACGCGATCAAATTTAAATAGTTCTCCAAAGTGAATAAAAATAGCCTGATAATTTATGACACATACGTATGTATAATAAGGATGATATATTCTACTATTAAAAATAATCAAATTCAAACCGAACTATACAAAAGGCTATTGACCATCAGTGAACCTCGCATGTAGCTCGACTATCTAAACTTTGGAGTTCGTGACGTGCTATCATTCATCTAAAGTTTTCATCCCTTGTCTAAAAAAGCTGAAACAAAGGTTCTGCATGAAAGTTTCTAGAAAGTTTTGAGACCAAAAATAAATTCAAAAAAATAAATAAAAAATACTATTTCCTATTTAAAATTTTACTTGCGAGCTGCTAAGAATTGATTATAATATTTAAATCTCCAGCAAAATATTCAGATTGTCAATATTTTTATCGAATTTTCGAGGTTCTACATATTATATATGACAAAAGAAAACTTAAGCTTCTAATACCCACTACTTTTTTTATTTCTTTCCGAAGTATTTATATAATAAAATTAGAATTGACAAAATACATATATTTATGAGATCGAAGTTGGCTATTTCCAATCTCAACATTGACTTGAATTATTTTCGTTTCCGCAGAAGTCCAGATAACTCGAGAAATTAAAAAGAAGAACGTATTATTATTGCATAAATTATTCAGAAAAATCCCATTGATCTTTAAATTTTTCAAATAATTTCATTCACCAAGAAATTAGTCTACGGGCATTGAACAAATATAGACATCAACGCGCGTGTTACACTATTTATACTCTATTCTACAGTGATACACAAATGAATCTCATTACCGATCATAATATCCTACCCTACCTCCACCACTACTACCTAATCACACACACATATACAGGCAGGGATGCATTTAACTTATTTTTCCCGGGGTTACCATCGCCTCTCCGCGTCACGGTATATCCGCTTAATTAAACTTTCCCGGCCGAGTCGAGGACCGACGCCACCGCCGAAATTAATTTAATTCGTCCGCGCAGAAGTTTCGCGGGCGTATGTATAATATATACTCACTCGGGCGGAGGCAGGGCTTCCGGGGCATCGCGACCCTTGCCTACCGGCCGTTCGTCGGCTTCCGCTGCTGGTAGTAGTGTCATCTCCATCTCGATTTTGCCCTGGAGTGTATAAAGATTCGGTGATCAAGTATCTGAAAGCGTGGAATGATAGATGGGGGTCGAAGATAATGCTGTAAATGAAGTGATTGTGAAAGTTTTGATTTTTAAACGAAGCTGGTGATGCGATTCGTAGATAAAGCCTTAAATGTATAAAGTAGGTAGTGAACGTTACTGAAAAGGAGAAATCTTCATGTAGCGATAGTACAATATAATCTCGATTTGTAATTCTCAATATACTTAATATTGAAAAAAGTTTATCTGTAAAGAATGAGTTCTATCATTCATTGCACAAGAATTAAATATTTATTCTACAATAAAAATGTGTGTTAAAAAGAAGGTAACAAATAACATGACTATTACTGCAATGATAATTATAGTTATAAGATGAAGATTAAGTTAGATATCATTGTAAAGTTTCCTAAAAAGTCTAATATAAAAGCTGCACCTTAATTCCATTAGTCTAGAGAAGTATTTCAGGAAACGAAAGAACTAATTCTTACTCAAGGTGTGGGAACCGAAAGTAGAAACAGATAGCAGACCGCTGGCAAAGAAGATGGAGTCTCGCCCACCTTTGTACGTTACAATTGCCTGTTCCTATCACGTGTGGATTAAGTTACTATCTACTTACTTCGCTTTCTTCCGGTTCAGCCACATTTTGCTGATAACAAATTAGAGGCTTTCCCATTTAATTTGAACACTGACTAGATTATCACTTTACCCTACGAATGCTACTTTTCCTCGAGTGATTTAAATACGGATGTTCTGGTGTAAAAGTTGAATTCATTAGTTTTCAAATATTTTGAAAGATAAAAATTTATAAATTTTTTAATAAAAATGTTATTTATAAATAAGAATATAAAATAATACTACATGAAAAAAGTCAATTTTGCAGTCACTAATTTTAAGTTATTAAGTATGTGAAAGTAGAAAATACTGGGTTCTGTCAGGCGCGAATTTAAACCACTTTGAGTTGGATTTCCTTTTTAATTATTACAACGGTTAAAAAGTCTAATTCACTTAAATTAAAGGACTTTTAATACTGCAAACGTGTGTTCAAGTTTTATGTACCACTTGATTTTACGTTTATTTAACTACAAACCTTTCTTTTAATTTCAGATATGTGTTATTTGATATTTTATATTTTACTAAATGAAAATGTCTGTCAATGTTTTGTCAAATATTCCTTGGTCCATTATTTGCATAATATGCACAATCAAAAATAAAATCCAGAAATATGTCAAAAGAAACGAAAATAGAATTTTTTTCCACTGCCATCCCTTTATAATCTACGTTTGAGGGATGGCAGTAACTTAGGATTTGAAAGCGTTCTTTCCCAAATGCGTTACGAGCGACCAAGATCCCTCTGAGTTTTTATTCTCTGATTTTTTTTTCTACTCAAATAAAGATTTTTTAACTTTTTATGTTCAGACAACATAACCTTAATCTTCCGTAAGAGTCTATGTTTAAAACTCGTTTTTCAAAAATATAAGAGCCTACAAACGTTGAAGCAGTATCGTTTCTCGTCCTGTTAGTATGTACAGTGCTATTGGAACGCCTGAATGAAGGGAATACGTCGGCACTTATATACTATCGTTAAATCATTAAAAAAAAAAGAGTTTTAAATTATTACTGTCTTTCCTGTCTTACATTACCACTCTTGTAAATAGTTTGATTATGGCGTTTTTAAATTTATTGGATTCCTCTACTGGCTCACTAGACTGCAACGTTACCACGGATAAAAATAAAACACAAAATTTAATGACACCGAAATCCTCATCAGGAAAACATACGCACGAACCAAATCAATGTGAACGCATCCCATACTTACCGCACGAACGTACCGTCCAGCGACCTCGGTACCCGCGGCTAATGGCCACCAGGCCCTGGCGCGCTGCGCCCTGAAGAGGCTGAGCCGCGGTGCCGCGGGTTCGAGTAGTTTGAGGCCACAGTTGCGCGCGTTGTGGCTACCGCGTGGCATACTCGCCAGGTCCAGGCTCAGCGCACCTGCAGCAAGGCACAAAGGGATACAGGGAGAGCGGAAGGGCTCTTCGGTTAATTATGGTAAGGATGGTGCTTGAGAGATGTGCATAGGTGTGCGCGCATGTGTGCGTTAAGTGCAGATCAAGGGTAGGTTGGAGAGGAAGGAAGTTGAAGGGTTTTGGGAGGTGCAGTGGGTGGTGTGCGAGAAATTATTGATTTTTGGTAATTGAAAGGGTGATTTTCTTTTGATGGTTTGGAGTGGCTTTAGTTTGACGCGGTTCAACTTGCAGTGCTGAATACCTATTACGTACTTTATTGTAATTCAATTTTTTCTTTTATTATATTTGAGAATTCAATAAATGTATTTTCAATGTTGATTTTTATGGATAAATACAGTTTTATTACTATTGTATCAGTAAGCGTAATAATAGTAAGTAATGTTGATGATCGGTCTAAGCTTAGTTGCGCTATCTACCGAAATGCTAGTACAGTTTACCATGAATTAAGATACATCCATCATTGTCATAGTTGCATTCGTTTATGTATACAATAATTACAGTACTATAATTACAGATGCTCATGGATAAAATAATGATAATTTGACGGCTAACTGTTTTTCGACTCCCCCCTAAAAGTTCAAGCCATTTTCTTGTTTCTATTTCGGTGTCTACATAATTATTTCACGTGACACAATTTACGAGGACAATAAACTCTATCTTAACGTTGTTTGTATCTCTGTAAAGTATCTCTGGTCAATTAAGGAATTAATCGCTTTTACATTTCCATGGAAGGCTTTATCTTTATTACCAATTACTTAAGCTATTATTCAATCAAATTATGAAGAATGATGGTACAATGACGAATGTAAAGCATAATTAATATAACCACATAATTTTCAAGATGGAAATTAAAAGACGTTTCTATGTTTCATTCAATATCGTTAAAAATGATATCTTACCGTTAAAATTTTATAAGTATTTGTAATTTTATGATAAATTAAAAATTGTAAGATAGATTTTTCGATTGAATTTGAATGCTACGTCTATCTTCCTAACTCTATTAGTATCCAGATCTTTCTTACTTTTTTATATCTTTTTCAGCTGCTTCGTATTAAACATAACAAAAGGTTTACAGCCCGCACTAAATTCTGCCCTAATTGCTTCAAACTCATTCATAATCAACTTCCATCTTAAGATAAAAAAAAAAAAAAAAAAAAAAAAATCCACCACCGTCAACATTACCCGTAAAGAAAAATTAATGCTCATCCTCTCAAAACAATGAACCACGACTTTAATAACATCGCAGCCACCAAGACCATCGTTAAAAATTCTCGGGTGAGAAGACCTCATCATTACCGAGAAAATCGTCCTTGGAAAAGTGATCGCTGTCCCACACCTGTACGTTCAGCTTGCAGGGCATCTTCTGCTCCGTATAATCCCTGGCAAAGACCGAGCTCTTCCTCTTCACAATCATCATGCGTTCGCCACGCGCCCAAGTGAACCGGAACACGAACCGCCAGTTGAAGTTGCCCTCACCCGTCAGCGAATTGTAGTGCACGTCCGTACGTTGTGTGTCCTCCGGTGTGATCCACCTAAATATACACACACACACGTTACGATATGTACGAATATATACATAAGAATAGTTTCGTATGTATACGTACCCCTTGACGTAGATGTCGGAGCACTTTTCGCCGGTGAGGAATTGATTGTCGACGAGGGGCACGTCTTCCGTATTCCAGACGGTCACGCGAAGCTCGTACTCCTCAGGCGCCTGCGGACTGATATCGATCGCCGGCTTCGCGGGCAGCTCGTCGATGGGGAACATGTCGATCCACATTTCCAGTCGGCCCTAAGCGCGAATGTGTGTCACGGTGGTTCTGGCTCGGGTGTTAATTAAAAGTTCCGTGATTTCGCGGGAGAATGAGTGATTGGCAATGCGGGACTATTGTTAGCGATTATGGGTGGCGCGATGCGTATGTGATTAGCTTTGGTGTATCGCGAGAGCGTTGTTAGGTTGTGCCACTTGTAATTATTATTTATGCAGAAAAAATAAAATACTTGGAATTTAATCAAGTACTAATGAATTCCATCATTGAATAAATTCTGAAGAGGGGTAGGTACATATATTTTTCTAATTAAAATTAATTCAATCTCTATAGAATTCGTGATGTTCATTATTCTTCGTATTATCGGAAATTCATTTATGCTCTACATGTCCAATGTCAATTCATTATTAAAATCGATATATTTAATATCGTGGTATTTTTTTCTGCATAAATAATTTTAAAATTCAAAAATGAAAGAAATTGGAAACGTGTTGTTGACTACTTTAAAATTAGTTTCAAATTAAGAAACTTCAGTATCCGTCTATCATAATATCAAGAATCGTCCATCACAACATTACGTAAATAATACTTTTAAAAATCAAATCACGTACTTAATCAACTTTTATGATTACAAACTAATAAAATCCGAGATTTTCCAGACCATGAGATGGATGGAACAAAGTTGCTGAACTTCTTGATTCAAGGTGTACGTGCGGCATTTTCTTACAAAGTTGTTAAGTCAGGATGATCTATTAGGCGCATATCATAAATCTAGTCCAGTAGTGACAAAACGATCGTCAACCGTAATGTTATTAAATGATCAGACTGTTGGCTCATTAATTACCATAACAACATGATTATGAATGATTAGCAAATGTAAAATGCCATCGTATTTTTTATCATTATCTTTTCAGTCATAAAAGCAATACGTAGTCATTTACTTCATTAAAGTGTTTTAAATTATGGTTCAATCATTTATGCTACTTAATAAAAAGCAGGTTTATTTTAAAATTTAAACACAAGAAAGATTCAATGGAATGACTCGAAATTTGAATAATCAATTCCACATGTAATCTTGCTTGCACACATTATACACATATTTAAGATCATTATCTACATCCTCATTAGAAAACAAATCACGCACTTGACCTGCTCTTTACTCACAATTTAGCTAGGAAATATTCCTAAAATACTGTCAAACTATTTCAAAGCACTCGTACGCCTCTTACATCCAACGCTCTTTAGCAGGAACGTCCCTGTTAAAACGTCTCATTAAACACACGACGATGACGTCGAGTTACATCACGAACCTGTTCCAGGCCAGGCCGCTTGGCGTTGAAGAGGGGCCGTCTCTCGATGTGCTCAGGCACGAGGGCGCAGCCGCAGACTGGGAAATCGGACCAGCGGTGCAGCACGCTCAACGCCATGTGTTCCTCACGATCTAGGGGGAGAGTGACAGGTTTATACGGTGGGTGGAAAAATGTAATAAGGTGGAGGGTGGAGAGAGGTTTCGTTTTGGCGGGATGGATTGACGATGGAAATTGAAAATATTGGTTTTGTGTTATATAAGTGGATGGCTGGTTTAGGAGTAAAAATGATTTGTAGCCAAATATGTGAAGTATTAAAAGTTTTATACGATGTAGCGTTCATTCGGAATGGGGAAATAAAAATCGGATCTACTAAATGACCGTGTGAAAATAATTTCTAGCTGACTAATTAAAGTATTCAACCATGATTTTATCAACAGTTCAAGTATAGCAAGACACCTTAGAAATCATATACCTAGATCCTTTCAAAGTTATATTACCTAAATGAAACTTCTAAATATCAGCACGTCTCAGTTTTACAAAACATTCATAAAATGTCCAACTTCAGTTACATTAATCTCATTATATTCTTACAACACTGAACACAAATCAACCCGAACCTACTTCATCCTCAGTCGCGCCCGACCAATGAAACTTCTTCCCCGCTATCTTCACATGATCCTGCCAATATTCGGGCAGTGGAAGGTTGTTCCTCCTGCACAGCTGTCGAAGAATGAGACTAGGTTTTTCACGATCGCGCCACACGTTGTAACCACTGGTGGAAAAAGCTCGAGCAAGACCGCAATGCGCTCTGTGACGGCTGTAGAATCGGTTCTCGATGTCCACGCGCGTTTCGCCGATGAGGTCATCTGATGTCGTAGCGTCGTAGTCCCAGACTTGGATCAGCAGGGTGTGGTCCTTAGGGAAGGATGCTTCCATTTCGAAGACTCTGAGTGAGGTGCAAGGGTAGGGACTTGGATGAGATTGTTAAACGTAGGTGGTGGTAATAAGATCTTTAAAAAGATGGGTTTTGATATAGTTAGTTGAATTAATGCAGAGTGCTTGGACTTTTAGGATGTAGATACCGATTTTTTCATTAAAAACATAAATTTTGATTTAAAGACGCAGACCTTAAAGATTTCATTTTGCTAAAAATAGCATACCAGAAGCTACCTAGATTGAAATTCAGAAAAAGAATTTTGAAAAAAAAATTGGCTTCTTTGTCAAGTGAGAAGACGTCGATCGATTCTCAATAAGTGCTTCACTAGAATCGCTCTACTGCTATAGTCTTCCCCCTCTCCACGAGACCAAGTGCAAAATTTCATCAGTCTTTTATTAAACTTTCTTTTCAAAAAAAGTCGAGAGAAAATTCCTTTATTAAAACTCCTTTTTTTTTGTTTTATCAAAATCATAATACAGATCTCGCTAAGTGAATTTCATTTTCAACCCCTGGAGGAAAGAAAAAAATCTCAAAATTAACGAAAGTGCATCGCCCCATTTCTAAACGCTCGAAAAGTCTCAATTTCCATGCGACCCTAAATACCCCCCATTCATTACTCAAAACACCCTCGCTCACTAGAAATCCCTTAAAACTCCTTGGCCGCTTCAATAACCGCTTCTCCCTCGCTCTCGCGAAACTGTTATAACCAAACGGAATCCCCTAATTCCCTCCACTTTTGCATGAGGACAACGGGGCCCATTCTCTTCTCGCAGGCTCGCGATGGAGAGAAAATCGTACCACGTCAGCGGCTCGGCATTGTCCTCGTAGCCGGCGAAATTAGCTTTTCGAAGCCCATTGAAATTCCTTCTTGCACACGAGAGAGAGAGGGGGAGCGAGAGAAACGACTAATCGCAATCTCGCTCGCGGCGCGTCCCCTCGTCGGTCGTAATTGTTTCATCGTGGGAAAGGGGCGGAAGGGAGAAGAGGCTTAATTAAATGTAGCTTTATTTTAATTAGCTTGCTGTGCATGCAGCTGCACTTCTCTGATGTCTTTGCGTTCTTAAAAGTGTCGTGTTGCATTGCAAACGTATAATTATAATGATCGAGATGAAGTTGCTGGTTGGGTTTTGTAAAAGTCGCTCGTTACTGGTTGCATATTATAAAGCCAGAAGCAGAGAATTTCTAACGATTGGGGAAGAATTAATAATAGCTATTATTAGAGAGTAAAAAAGCTATGTAATGAAAAATATTAATATTTATTTTAGAGTAAGGAAGCAATATTTTTACATTTTATTTATAATGAGTTTTTTTCTTATTTTCTTGTAAACGTTCATAGCAGTTTTAATTGGAAAAAGAAACTGGAACGACAACTCGTTATAAGTGGGTTACATTACGGACTTATCGATGTCGTCATCTTAACTGGTCACGTGCATTTTCCCTTTCGAAGTAGTAACTGCATGCGCAGCGTGTGTTACAGCGAAAGCTACTTGAATTTCGCTGTAGCTTTTCGTAAAAAGTTTTAGCTCGCATACTATTTTATTAAACCATTTAAAAATTTTAAAGCGATAATACAGTTTATTTTGTGAAATAATATTCATCGAATTGACGAATTTATAAATAATACAAATTTTAAAGTCTTACGCGTCATTATTATCTGCGATATACCTATTTTTTGTAAACTTTTCTGTATACTATAGAATTTACATGTACTTTATTCGTAATAATGATAATATGTTATTCTGTTAAATACAACTTTTATTGAAACCATGACACGCCATCTACAACAACCCCCCGACTCCAAAAAAAAATCTCTTTTCATTTTGTCAAAAACGATACGCCCTACAGCGATACTACCAGCGTCACCGGATGGACACACGTGTGCCTACACGCTACAGTTGACCTTTCGACGGAAGATGTGTGCGGCTGCCGGTCGGTCGGACGATATCGACGCGGATCGACGGTTTGACGAGCGGGATGTTAGTTTTGCGGACGATTGGCCGCAGCGAACGACGACGACGATGTCGACGATTTATTAATGCGTTGCGGCTGTTAGCGTTTTAGGGCCGCGCGCGTGCGACGCTGTTTTCTTTATAAAGCCGGGTGGTATCGTGGACGAAACTGTAGCACTACAGTTTACGAGGTTTTTGGAAAGTGTGTTTGTATTTAGCGAAGTAGAGAGATGAGTATTTTAGACTGAGGTACTTTATGACTTTTGTGCTCTTAACTTGAAATTCAAGTAGAAATATCAAGTTGCTGATGTGAGAGGTCATTGGGATTAAGTTTGTAAAGGAGCAGCACGTATCATTAACAAGCCACTGATAACATTAAAATAATAAGCAATATAGATACCACCTAAAACATCGAATTTCGCAATTTACCTTAAAAAAATCTACGACTAAATCACCTCCCGACCGATCCCCAGAATCCCCCTCAACCTATTCCAGTCCACATACAGCTTTAAACACTCAGAATCTCGTCTGTACTACCTCGATCCTCACAAATCCACACACTCTCAACATTTAAGAGCGACGCAGTAAAGCTCACCTGCCGAAGGTCGGATTAAGCTGATTCGCGACGTACTTCTTTCGGTCGTCGAAGCTACTCCTACCGAGCTTAACCCGCAGGTACGGGTCGGCCTTGCCGCTCAACGGGTCGCTTGGCCGCAGGTTGATAGCTGTGCGAGAGAATGTGTGATCGTAACGTTGGAGGTAACGACGCACGAGAGCGCCGGATAAGTAAATTTACGCGGTCCGCGGGTATAGCTGAAGAGGAGGATAGGGTGGAAGAATAGCTTGGGGCGGGAAGGATTTGGTGGATGTTTAATTGTGGATTTTATGAATATAGAAAATAGGAGGTTTTTGGGTTTTAATTTAGCAATGGATTAATTTTAAGTTCAAAATAGTTATTTTATATTCGAGGAGAATGTATTTATTGAAATCTTTCGTTCTTTTCTGTTTGATCTAGAAATTCACAATTTTCACTGTATTTAAAAAAAAATTTTTTTTTTAGAAAAAAAGTTGTAGTAGTAGAAAAATGGAAAATATTTCTATCCAGATCTATCTAGTTCTGTAAAATAGTATTGAACTGAAAATCTATATAAAATGTATATGTTATTTTTATAGATTATTTAAAATAAGATATACATGTTACACAGAAAGGTCAAGGTCAGATAAAACATCTTGGAAATATTTATTGAACTACTTTTTCAACAGATGCTGAAAGGTGATACCGAGGACCTTGTAATTCCCCGAAATATGTGACTTGAAAATCATGATATTGATATTCTGTTTAATTTATAAATATTAAAACACTTTATTATTAGCCTAGCAAAATATTTACTTCATTACCTTTGATGACGTAAACACGCACCAAAAGTTGTTGTACCTCTTGTGACGGATATTCGGTGAGAAGGCCTTGGCTTGCGTTTTTTCCTACAAGGTTTACGCACGGTTCACCTTCCGGATGAGGCCAACGGTAAATAGCGATATATCCCTAAGAAATACAATCAAAAACATACATGTTATGTACAGTTAAAATTATGTTTTTCACATTACAGTATTAGAATCAGCAAATAATTTTAAATAACTTCAACTATAAATATTATTATAAAGATAAATAAATCTCTAAACAAAATCAATCATTACCACATTTTCGCAATGAAAGGAAACCCCCAATTTAGCTTATTTTCAAAGATATTAATTCGCTCATGCAATACATTTTAATATCTAAATAAAATCACTTGTATAGATAACAAAACCATTCAGTAAGCACGCCCTGATTCGCATATCCGATACCACTGTCAACAAAACACCACCCTATCATCGACTCCACCCCGAACTTCCCGAATTCATTGTCCCCTCTGTACTTAATTCCTGGAAGCGCGAAAACCGTCGTAAAGTCGAACACCCCCGAACAAACTCTCCAGCTGTATATTACAATAATCCTCCTTGCGCGCACGCCCCTTAAAAGTTGTCGGGTACTTGCACGCGAAGAGGGAATATTCCGTTACTTTGAATCGGCCCGCGTAGCCAGAGTCGCCTTCCTCGTCCTCGACGCCGACGGCTCTCTTGCCGCGTCTCAGCTCGAATGTTCGCAGTCGGTCCTGGAAATCCTCGAACTCCGGCTGCGATTCTAATTCTGCAGCGTATACCTGATTTCGCGAAGAATTATATTGATGGATGAATGGATGTGGGTGAAGTGTGTGGGGGAACGATAGCGATGGGGATGGTGTTTATTATTTTATATTTTTAGTCTGTTGAACAAGATGAGAATCTGTATTAGTGTCGTTTGAATTACCATATAAATAAAACGATTGAATGATTTAAAATTTTGTGGATATAGGAATTAATTCATTTTAGAAAGGTATTTTGCGTTGCAAAAAATTAATTGCGAGATAGAGAAAAAATTTTAATGTTCCATTTACCTACAGAATTAATATGTAACGTTTAAAATTAAATAAATTTTTCTTAATAAAAAAATCGTAAACATCATTCTTGGTCATATTTCATATCGACAACGTCAAGGAATAATATTTTTTATCAAACCACTTCTACCAAACAACGTCACTTTTTCAAACGGTTCCATAATACTTTTGTACGATATATAAGAAGCTTCATCGGATTTTAATTGTTGACGTGACCCGGAATCATTCTCGTATACGTACCTTGAAAGTTGCTAAACGTTTCTCCCACGGATGAGAACTTGGCACCAATCCGCGTTCTTTACTCTTCTCTTCCTGAAGGATATAAGGATCTACTTTATAAAGCGGAAGATTGAAGAAAGTTAAAGTAAAACATGGAAAAAAGTTTTATTGATTCGCTAGAAAAGAACTCATAAAAGTTTCAAGTTTTGTAGTTTGAAATTTTAAAAAGAATTTGTCAAACATACACGATTGTTTTATAAAGTCTCATTTTATCTTAAGATTAATACTAGTATTATATATAAAGTTTTATCATCTACAAATATTATCTATACACATTATTCAATGTAAATTCCGCAATACGTCCGCGTACTATCTCATCCACGCGCCATTGTGTCTTGTGTGTACGAAGATTCATCTACCGCTCCTTATCCAGCCCCTATAATTCCTCCCCAGCGTCGAGAGCTATCCTCCCGAGTCCGTCTTTATCTGTCCCACGTCTGCTAAATAAAACCGGTCCGTATTCACCAAGCTTCTCCGTTCCGCAAGTTGACAAATTTCACGGCGAATGTGCCGATAACACTTCATTCTTACAATTGTATTACTTTGTGAGAAATACTTTTCGTTATCTCACGTAAGATTCACGGAAGATCGTTAAAATTGATGGATAAAATTATTGATTTGTCTGTCTGTCAACGTTATTCTGTGATATCGACTGACAACTTGTCGTTTACCAGGCGCATTGTATAAAATAAACAAAGCCATTACTCTTCTTTCACAAATAATTAGAATTCGGATTATATCAATACCCTATTTCTTATGATTATAAATATTTCCCTATACTTACAAGTCAGTAGGATAAAAGAAATCATAACTATTTACCAAATTGTCGGTTCTAAATTTATGGTAATCGTTTGAGTAATATTTTTCAAGTTGCATGACACACCGTGCTTCTTATAAAATATTCTGCATTTCTGGGTTCAGGTCAGAGCCGTAAATTATAACCACCAACACTCAGAAATTCATGTCACCTTACAAGTAATGGAAATACCGAAACAAATCAAATTCTTACCCCAATATACTTATAAACAGCCTCGTTTCACAAAAGTTTGTAAATTTGTCAACCACTTTATTGAACCACAACTTGTACTATTCCAGGTAAAATATATGTCTTACCCAACCTTAATCTTACTTTTTTCCCTATCAAACCTCCCCCCTTCACCGAAATTCATCCATCAACCTCTTAAAAATCGGCACCGAATTCCACTCCTGTATACGCTCGCATATTTCTTACCTCGAGCGAAGCGTAGTACTTGCTCCACCAGTCGTGCGATTCGTCCTTGTCGAGCGCACGGCTCGTTTCCATCGCTTCGTCGTCGTCGTCTTGCCCCTCGTACCCTCTGTTCCTCCTCCACCTACCCAGGAGTCGTTTGAGGATCGCTGCGAAGGATCGTCGCCGGTGCTTGGCACGCTGGCGCGCTAGACGCTTGTAGCTCATCAGTGCTGTCTCTTCGTCTTCGTCGTCGTCCTCCTCGTCCATGTCGTACTTTGCCGTGACGGGGTTTTTCGGGTGGTACTGGTCGATTGGGATGATAGAGTCTGGACGGAGGGTTTGTGCGTGGGATTTGTGTTTTTTCGTGAGGGGTTGGGTGGGAATTGATTCTTGGGTGTTGTAGAGGGTGAGTGGAAGGATTTTTTTTTTGTAAGAGAGGTTAGAGATTTATTTTTGATGGAGGTTTGTGAATAAGAAATTTATTTTCAGGTGAAAAAGGAACGATTGGGCAAATGAAATAGTTTTATCGATGGTTAATGGGTTTAATGAATAAAATTTAATATAGATAAATGAATAACCAATAATATTATAAGATGGATATCAGATAATTGATATTAATTACAAAATTTTAATTGCCATGACTTAGAAGTTGACTTGATTAAATATTTTTCAACAATTATAAGAATAAATAAATAATAAATTCATTTTCTTTCATTATTTATATTCAACTAGTATGAAAAATAACCAAGATTTCTAAAATTTGTACCAATATGTTCTAAATCAAAGACAAATCGTGACCCGAATCTGCCAAATTTTAATAAATTACGACAAATTTCTGAAAATTCCCGTTGAAATCCCCGCCGTATCAATTACCCCCTAAACTATAAAATATCCTTTCTGATTAATCATTACGAAACCCCGCAGTTTCCGAAACTCTCCAGGCAAACTAATCGCGAACCAATGCGCTCCAGTACAACTGCGGGCATATCGACACATATCCGGCCATCATTTTTCAAAACCTATACATGCTCGCGCACTTACGCTGCTGCTGCTGCTTTTGTTCAGTCGCTACCGCGGCTATGGTACGGGAATGATAAATGGCGTCCTCGTATTCGCTCCTCGTTACTAGCCGGCGCATGAAAACGTAAATCGTCGGCAGGTTGCACATGCCCGCGTACTTGAAGTAGCCAAAGCCCCGCGAGTCGTAGGCCTTTATCGTTATCGGCGGATAGTAAATCTCCTCCTCGGCCATTTCCTGAAACGACGGCAGCGCTAGAGTTGCCACCGCGCGGACATTGTCGTAGGGTAGGGTCAGTTTGTGCTTTGTGGGGTGTCGTGGCTTGCGTACGGGAATTATGATGATGGAAATTTTGATGTACAGTTGTCGAGTGTTTTTATGATGTGAGATGGTGGGACAAAATTGAGTGGATGATGGAGGCGTTTTGTCAGACGCGTATTTTCATTTTTTTGTAATAATGATTATTTGAACTGTACTGTGATAATTTTATTTTTTAAATATGGAACAAATTATAGAAGTAACAGAACAATTTCAGGGTATCCAATGCTTATTTTACACTTTTGTAATTGAATAATATTGATCATTATTCTTTTATAAATAACAATATGTATACAATAAAAAGTCATCTATTACGTGAAAGCAAGTGTAAATCCATTTCATTAAGTTGAATTATCGGAGAGCTTGAAACAAATTTAATTTATTAGAATGCTTGTAATCAGATTATGAGTACGTTTGATTGTAGATAGTATGCCGAGTTTGCAAGTATGAAAGCTGCTCTATATAAAATATAATCGTGTAATTAATGTGAATTTCTCATGTTTTGCGTCGCAGAATGTGTTTCAGTATAATAACCGTTAAAAAAAATGTCGATTAACATTATAATAAGAGCAGATGTACATTTAATTGAGAAATTATGTATATATGAATTTCTATTTTTACTTTTATTACTAGTCTATTCACGAAAAAATGATTTTGACATTGTTGCCTTATTTTTTACTGCTTGCACTACAATTCATCTGGTAAAATATATTCCACATAAACTCTTTTCCATATTGATTGTAAAATTAAATTATTTTTCTTTTTCTCTAGGTACTTCGAAACAAGACCCTCTCCCAGCCTGTACACCGCTTTAAACACTCCGAACCTCAACTACACTATTTTTACAAACATCACAACCCTTCCACATCATAAACTCCACGCTACAACCCTTACTCACCAGATCGACGCTAGCTCGTATCTCACGAAAGTTGCCGAACTTCTTGGCGTTCTCCAGCACCTCGGACTCTAGTCGCACACCCGCACACTCCACGACGATTTTCGGCCGGAGCACCGGGACGAGGTTAACTCGGCGCATGTCGCGCACGCCCCAGAAGATCACCTCCAGACGGTGGCTCGCCATCCGTGGTCTGAAATCGCGTGGGTGACCAGAAGAGAGGAAGTTTTTACGAGGGTGGCGTTGCGCGGTTGGTGTAATAAAGTTGTGATGAATGAGAGAGTTGTTTTACATGAAATATAAAAGGCTAAAAAGTGTGGTGGTAGAAATGGTAATAAAAGCGTGCAAAAAAGAAGATATATAGACAATTCTACATCCTGTACAAAGAGATGATCTTTATAATTGTGCTATACTTGATGCTTTTCTGTATAGGTAGATACATTAAAAACTAATTGATCTCAATCTTGTTAAATTGATTTTAATTTTTAAGTTGTTAACAAATGCACAATGCTTACATAAATAATTATGAAAAATAAGTCATACAGCAGTAAAAAAGAACTGCCATTATTCATTCAATGCCTAAATTCCGGAAAATACGCTTAACCATTTTATCGTCGTAAAAGCATTGTATCAAATTTCCTGAAACGTTATCATCCACCTAGTTAAATTTAACTAAACATTGAAGAGAGAGGAAATTCCTCCGCGTCTACCTGATATCTTCCGGCACCCGATAAACATGTCCGCCGGATGCCTCCTCCGTGGCCCCTAATGACAGATCCACGATGTCCTTATCCTCCACCTACACAAACACATAGATACACGTATAAAAAATTTCGTTTGATGTCGTAAATATAAGTTTCCACGTCGATACACTGAGCTTTTCAATTTCACTACGACCCAGTTGGCCGTCGACGCTTTTTTGGGCAAGTTTGGCAGCGAGTTTCGGTTTATTGCGGAGGCTATAGTAATTAACGCGATTGCGAAGTTCGTTAGCATTGAATCATTGTTGCTTTTTTACAGGCGACGTTTCCGAGCTAATTGCGCTTCTTCAGAGGCTGTTGTCATTAATCACGCTGGTAATAATTTTTTTACGCGCCTTATTTGTCGTTGTAATTAGGTTAACGTGTGCTTTAGGGGGATTCAGGGTCTTCTGGGCGATGTAAATTACGGAAGGAAGGAGAATTGTGTACAAGTATCGTAGGATGTATTATCTCGGGTTGTTGTAACGAAAATGAACGACTGCCAGAAATAGACGACAGGTAATAATTTTTATGTACTCGGTTCCAAGTTATTAACCTTATTTCTTTTCATGCGAATATAGATTTCTGTTGAATTACAGCCAGAATACTCAATTTTATACAAAACAGGACAATTGGTTACATAAAACTATTAAAATTGATATTTTAGCTGTAAAAATACTAAAAAAAAATTCGATTGAAGAAAAGTCGATGGCTGACCATATCTATCTCTTATCCACTTATAAATATGGTTAGCCATCAAGAACATTTTTCAAGTCCGTATAAAATAATTCAGGGGGTGTATAAATATACTTTGTACTACTATACTAATACTATTTTATCGGATGAACATGTAAAAATAATATGTATAAAAAAAGAATATCGATTAACATCTTGTACGAACTCAATTACCCTGCTGTCTTACAAAGTTTGATATTAAAATAAACATCTAATAAAATAACAAAAATAACTACAATACCTTCGCTAAAAATCCAAAAAATTCAAAGAACCCCATCGATTCCACACAGCCTCCAATACCTCCCCGTTCCAAAGTACACTTCACACTCTCTCGATTTCCGCCATCCGTTCTCTCCCCCGAAAAAAGAAACCCTACCGCGCGTCCCCTCTTAAAGCAGAGAGAGAGAGAAAGAGAGAGAGAGAGAGAGAGAGAGAGTTCAAACTGCACCATATACGTACCTCGACAAGCTCGAGGGCGGCGAGCACGGCGCCTCGGTCGCCAGCCGCGAATCTGTGCCAGTGCAGTCTGGCCGGAAAATCCGGCGGCCCGTATGGTTCGCTGGCTAGCTTGACCAGCGGCGCGAGAGAGCACCGACCGTACAGCTCCAGTCTGTTCTGTAGAGCAGGAGGAGGAGATGGTGAGAGGGAGAGATATAGGGGAGTTAGGGAGAGGATGAGAGTCGGAGGTCGGGGGTTACAAGGTGGACGTACATGGGATATCCGGGGATCGGGTTTAAGAAGAAGGCGTGTTACTGGTTTTCTTGTATAGTGTGCATATTGAGAGGGCAGATATTTATAATAATAGGTGATTTTACAGATAGAGAACAAAGGAATTAAATAATTTTAACAGTTTTAAATTTAATGGAGCGGTTTGATTTCTGATAGAGGGTAAAAGAAAATATAAAAAATATGATACACGCATACACATAAACTTAAATTTATGAAGTTGAAATGTTTTCGTATGTTTTTATAAAAAATATGCGTCGAGATCCTTTTTGATTTACACAGAAAATTAAAATCGAGTTTATTATTATATCTTAAATGTTATTCTAGCGTTGCTTCCTCTCATTGAAATACAGTTTCTATTAACAATATAAAACATTAGCATAAGTAAATATCCTTCAAAATCTAACTACTTGAAAATGCACATTATTTAATGTACTACAATAAATTCATGATTATAGAATTTGCAAAATCACTGAAGGCCGGTCGATTAGTCGAATTAAATTTCTAAATAAATCAACATAAAATACTGTAATATTATTGAAAATATAAACACGCGTGCGTTTTACAAAGTGCCCATCACATTTCATAATCTCTTTTCCAAACAACAAACTTCCCGGAAAATAAAATACAACATTAATCACGAAAAAGTCAGCCAAAATTCACGTCCCTCCCTCAAAGAATCTGTAAAAGCTTTCCCATATATGCACCGCCACTCTACACACGCTCGCGCGTCCCGTGCACGTCGATCGCTGGGAACACGAGCGTCTCGTCCCAGTATGGATCAAGTGTCTGCTTGATGACCTGTGTGGTTGGGGGCGAAGAGATATCTCTTAATTTGAGTTGGTAAAGCGAGATTCGGTATGGATGTACGAGTGTGATGTTTTAGCGAATATCCGGTGGATAAGTGTTTGTTTGGTAAAGATAGGAGCTTTAGGAGAAAAGCCAAGAAATTATATCAGCGTAATAGTATATTTTAAAATTGCTAAAGCTGTCTTGGTAAGTGAAATTGGAAACGGGTTTGTTACTGTTTTGATAGAAAAGTGGTCAGTAGATGTCGCTTTGCAGAATTTTAGAAGAAAGTTTTAATCATACAAATGGCATATTGGTACTATAAAGTGAGAGTCAAGATTCGAATCAATACAAATTCGATTGTTTTCTAGAAAGCGTAAAAGTAAATTATAGCATAGCAATTCAGATAGTGCATTGAATTCAATTGGAATTGCTTCCGAAATTTATATGTTTATTTTGTCTCGTGGTAGCATTATAAAAATAAAATTCCTTCGATTTTCAGCCAACGCTACCGGCTTTTATATCATATATATTATTTTCCCGAGATATTGTATTTTTCGCCGTTTATCTTGCGTTCTTTTTCTCTCTTATCCTCTATCCTTTGAAAACTTACTCTCGTGGTCATAGTGTAGCCTTGAAAAATGACCCGCAGCATAGGGTCGAGTAGGCCAGAGGAATCCATTCCGGGTTCGAATCTCCCCTGAAATATGTGCGCTCTCAGCTGGAATTTCTGAAAAATGGTCTCGACTTTTTATCGCGATTTTTCGTGCAGGCTCGCCTATAAACACGCCTGCATAATAGATACAGCTGGTGAATGCAAAATGAATATGTTTCGCCTGTCCTTTATGTTAAAAGAACGTGATAATTTTCATTCTTTTTACTTTGAATGGAAAACATATAAAATATCAAATATCAAATAAGAATAGATTTACTATCAATATATCAAGATATAGAGGAATATAATCATCAGTATGTACAATGAAACTTAACACCTTGCTCAACAGGAATGTGTAAAAAATATTACTTTAGTAAAAATATGATATACGAACATTTTTATAAAAATTATCATCTTTCAAAAAAAGATTTCATATTATTATTTACAAACTACAAACTTTACAACCTTATTCTACTTTTTATTCTTTAATAAACATCATTTTTATACCTAATAAATTCACATTTTACAACCAGAATATATCCCTCCACAGCACAGCTTAAAAAAAAAATAACGCGAAAACATGCATTCCGACACATTTTAACGGTCGATATACGGTCACTTAATTGGCACTTTACGTTCGCAACGCGCACGCGAGCGCGGAAGTGCCGCTAATGTTGACCGGGCGTCCTAATATGAATTGGTTAAACATCTCGCGATTCAATTTGAATTAACTGCAGGACGCGCACAACGGTGCTGTGTACAACGGTATGCGCCGGATATTGTTATACGCACTGCAAATGCGTTTGCGGCGCAGGCGTGCGCGCGTATGCGCATAAATGCAAGAGGGGAAATTATTGACCTATGAATCCACATTATCAACACTTAACTCGCGCCCATCCTGCGCAACTCGTGTGCAATATATTACCGTCAATCTCCGGCGGTGCGTTTAATTTGTATGCGATTCGTCGATGGTTAGGATAAAAAGAATAGACTTTTATGATGGTTGTATAAAATGGGGTGACATTTACGTTAGTTTTAAGATTACTTGGTATTAATCATTTTTAGTAGCTATAGAATTATTGAGTATTTTGATATGGGACTGGTTAAATAATTGATTAAAAATCGGTGTCTGACTATACTCGATCAACAACTACTTATATTTATTGTACAGCATTTTAAGTATTATGATCTAATTTATTATTTTGTCTCTTAACTTGCTGAGTTAAATGCTTGTTTTAGTGCATATATTTTATCCATATTGATTTGCTGATGAATAATCAACAAACCCATTAATTCAAGCAATCTATTCCTAATGCTATGTATCCATTGAACTGATCGTCCTTTCAGGTAAGAGCAAATCACATCAAGCTATTAATACGACTTGATAATCAATCAAAATGCTGTATTATCGATATACGCATATTATATGCTCAAATCTTCAGAAGTTCTCATTATAAACGTTTTAAGTGCAACGACACTTTTTACAATTTTTATCATTTGAAACAATGAAACGCATAAACAAATTGTTCTGCTTATAACTTATATTTGAATCTTACTGTCAAATCAAACATGTCATTCTTATCGCGATTTCATGGCACATAAAACTGATTATATTTATGTAAAATATTGGAATATAATAATTGTTTTGGAGTCATTCAAGACAATATACTGATTAATATATACATCGGTTGCTGAATAAATTATTTCTTTTCCATCTTTTTCTTCAGTATTCTTTACAAAACCCTTTTCATTCTTTAAAACCTCTCCCAGCTAACATTCATAACCAGAGTTTCTCATCTCAAAATCAACTCTTCGCGCTATTCCTACACCTCATTTTCCACTCACCGAACTCTTCTGATACTCCAGGTACTCCGGAAACACATCGCTTCTCCCCGCCCTCTCCACAGCCGCGTACCCAGACGGTATCGCGTTCCAGCACGCGGCAGCAAACTTCGCGTTGCCCAGCCAGATAAACGCCTCGACCTTGCAAGCACCGTGCTTGAGTCCATCGCCGTTGACGGCAACGTCGCGCGGACGTTCGAGGAAGAGGTCGATGCGCTGCCCGCAGTCCAGTCCTCGCTCGCCGCATTCCTCCGCGTAGGCGACGCGAGACGACGGTAGACGCGCGTATGCCAGACGACGTGAGCCGCTAAGCATCCAGAGGAAGACGTCCGGCAGACTGTGTTGGGGCTTTAGTGTGGGGAAAGTGTTTATGTTGTAGGTCAATGATCCTTTTGATGCGAGAAAGTAAATAGCTTTGAAAAGTTTTGTCGATAATACTAGATCTATAGAAGCCCAGAAATTCTTATATTTTATTTAGCCGAATTAGTTAAAACAAGCGATATTTTTCTTAGTTGATTGAATGTTTCAGCGATTATTACGAATTAGTCGTTCGTTATAATGATGATGTTCATTATGTGTGAAATGATTTAATTTTTCATTTTTCTTTTTTAAATCAATTTTCTTTTTTGCAGCAAAGGATTTAAATCTGCAGTGCGTTATTTATTTCAGCTTGAAAATGAACACACAGATGAATATTAAATCATCTCAACTGTGAAATTAACCACTTAAAATTTTATTATCGCAGAAATCGTACCGTCCCTTCAATTTGTAATCAATAGAGTGGAATGACTCATCAATTAATTTTTACGTAACCCATTTTTCGTGTTATGAGTATTCAATTATAGGAATGCAATTATAACGAATGTAAAATTCGTATATATTTTTATCGATATATTTTTTAATCTGACCCATATAAACTTTTATTATATATTTAAAAGATATTCTCATAAATCCGTGCTACATCTATTTTCACAAAACTAAAAACAGTTTATCAAGTAATTTTCTGGCAACCATAATTCGCTCGTAATTACTGGATTTGATTACTCTCAAGAAATACATTTTTAAGATAAGCTTAAACTAACCTCATCAAGCAGTCTCCTAATGGTCCTCAGATGCTTATACACATGTGTCATCGCGATCCCCAGCAGCCTATTATCTACGAGCTCTCCGTTCGCCTTAATCCTCTCGAGCACACCCTCCACTTCCCTTCTGCAAAGATTCATCCTATGCCTGTCGAGCAGCGTGAGGCACTCCAAGCCGTCCCCGTGGCACTGCGTCTCCACCATATCCGTCAGACTGCTCAGATAGCCCGCGAGCTGTCTCTTTAACGCCTTCGTCATCGCGTTGTACTCCGTGTAAGCGGCGACGTCGCCCACCGCCGCAAGCGACTCCAACCTCTCGAGCGCGACCTCCTATGTGTGTGGAGCGAGAGGGAAAAAATGAGAAGGTATGAAGCTCAAGGTCGGACGAGGAAACAAGGTCGCGAGGTGAGTGAGTGAGGGACTAGTTGAGAGTTGGGGTAACGCGCTGAGAGGAAGGAACGAGGGTGTTATGGATTTCTCTGTTTTTTTTTCTGGGGAAAACGTTGAACTTGGATGAGTGGGATGAGGTGAAGTACTAGATGTGTGTATTTTGAGAAAGATTTAGTTAGCTTTTTAGTTTTGAGAATATTATATTTTGTCTGGGGTTGCTCTGATTTTTTTTTCTTTTGAGTATAATGTTAATGGAGGACCAAATTTAATAAGGTTTTATCTTTTATCTCTTGTCATCTATATTTCGTACATAAACACCTTTCGGTTTAGAATATGATGTAAACAACAGTATGATTACATATTTGCATTATGAACTACTTTGTTGGTTAATTCCTTAGTTCTATGATTCTTATAACCAAAAGATAGTTTTTTACTTCTTTCATATCATTTTACATAATATATAGCAGTGCTGTGTTTATTAGCACAGCAACGTTTGATCAAGTTATTTTAAAACTCCAAACTGCCATACTGAAGGTACCTTAAAAACAACAAAAGGAAATCGTGTTTAAAAATCGCTGTCAGAGTTACCTTAAAGAATTTAAAATCGTCTTTCTTCAGCCAAAAAGCTAGATTCGTATATCAAAGTTAACATAAACATACAATTTTTTACTTTATAACAGTTACTTTCCCATAAACTAAACTAAGCTTTCTTGGCCAATTAAGAAGTTTATCCGACAATCACACTAATTAATTCGAGTTATGAATAGTAATAGTCTAAACAAGCAGACGGAAATCAGCAACAAAGCGCAACAAACTCCTACCTAGCTCTCGAACTTCTGATAAACACGGAAGCAAGTTTTTCGCGGCTTATGTCACGAGCATTCCTGTAATTCCTACGTACAGACGTATATATATAACATATGCGTCCGATGAAACTAGGTCATCCGTGAGCACAACTTCGCAAGCGCATAACGAATATTTAACCGTCCGGATTATTAAGTTTCGCTTAGTTCGATTTCGATCTCTTGTACATATGAGTTGCAGAAAATTAAAATAAAATAATTTTTCAACAATATTCTCAAAAATGGTGTCCCTAGTATGAAATGAATTAAGCGTGTCCTTCGGAAGTATAACCTCGTCTTCAGAATTAAATGCTTCTTCTTTTTCTTCGTCCTTCTTCATTCATTCGCAGATATTTATACTCTTTTTAAAAATACCGCGAGCTCGCGTCCTTGACTGCGAATTTCTTCACTCCGAAATTCAAAGGCGAATCAATTAACCGTCGCCGGCTTTGTTAAAAAATCTCCAGCTATTTCCTGCAACCGAGCTAAGATTTCGCCGCATTCGAGAGTCTCAGAGCGCCGAGACATTTTTTCCGTCTCCGGTGAATCGAAGAAAAGGGCATTTAATATTTTCTCTTTTTAATTGCTTCTCTATAGGGTGTGCACGTGTGTGTGCACTTTTAATGAAAAGCGGTGGAGCAGTTTGAATTGCCAGCGTTTAGTGTGTGTTTTGTACATTATAAAATACGGGTTTTCTTTGTAGATGTGTATACTTAAGGAAAAATATTTTTTATTACAGATTCATTTTTTGCTCGAATAAACACTAAATTGTGTGGAAAATAAATTCTAAAGTATATATTTCAGAGTCTACTTATATTATAAACAAAAGGAATACGATGCTTGTAATGAGGACTACACGAGAGCAAGACAATATACAATATTTCTGAAATTATTGTCTCGCTCTTGAAAATTCTCGAAAATTTCTCTCTTGTCTTTGTCTTTTCAGTCAATATAAAAAAGTATTATTGTCTTATCTTGAAATTCTTGATCATATTGGAGTTACGCAGACGTGTAACAAAAAGCGAGTCGATTGTTTAAAAGAATTAGAGGTCCACGTAGAAGAGGAAGGTACGCAGACGTAAAATAGTAAGTTTTTGAAATAATTCACTTGTTCACTGACGCACGTCTTCGTAGCTTCCTTTATTTGCAAGGACCAGGCAACCCCGGATATTTCAGTTTCAGACCTTTTTAAATGTCTTTAAATTTAAGAAACTTTCAAGTTATAAATGTTACTGAATTTTAAGAATCATGTAACGGAATGTAATTTAATATACAAATACAATATTAAATTTCAAATGTAATAGAAGTTTAAGGGTTTTGAATTGAAATCAAATAGGGACAACAGAAAACGAATTAATATACAAGTACATGACAGTTTTTAGTAAAATTATAATAAACAATTAAAATACGTATGCAAATGATATTTAAAAATAATCGAAATAGAGATTAAGAATATAAATGAAATTTAAAAACAACGGAGCTAAAAATAATTTCATACAGAAATATATTAAGTTTAATATAATATGCAATTGAAATTGACATATAATCGAAATGAAA
>UCWB01000250.1:0-26266 GCA_900474355.1 Torymus geranii | reverse complement strand
CCTCAACACAGCGATATCGTTGACGTAGTTGACAGCGCTGTATCCTGGATGTATGGTACCACGCTCGATCGTCACGTCGATCGGATTCGCGCCGTCGTTGTCGTTGCTGAGGTCGTGCTCGCCCAGCCGCGCTACGTACAGGTCGTACCTGTTGTAGACGCAGTGGCCGGCTGTGAGGACGTGACGGGCGGAGATCAAGGTACCGCCGCAGAGCCACTTGACGTTGCCGGTCTTCTTGTCCTTGTAGCCGAGAGCCGCGACCCAGGGCCAGGCGCCTGTGGATTATTGCGTTCGGTTTATGTTAGTTTTTCGGTTATTTGTATTTTCGTGTTGTGGGCAAGTATTGTTACGGGATTGAGAAGTGTTATCAAGTTTAATGAAAAAAATATAACTTTAAAAATGTATAAAATTTAATTGAAAGGTTGCTGATTTTATTATATTGATTTACAACGAAAGGCTTGTGTAACTTTTAAAAAATATAAAAAAAAGGAGATATAAGAAAAGAACATAATAAACTGTCTTTTTCTATCTTACGAAATATAAAGCGTATTATACGTTCAATTAATTAATATAAAGATGATACATAATCTTCATAGGTAATTGAAAACTGATATATATTTTTTTAATTAAAAAGAACTCAAATATAAATAAAAAGAATACTTCACCTAGTTCAGCGGGCACACCACCCACGACCCTGCTATGCGGCGCCTTGCTGAACCCGCACTGACCCTGTTCCGCGTACAGAGGCCCGTACGTCGTGTTCAGCAGAGACTGCGGCCGCTGCACAGGCTGGGTTGGTTGAACGAAGTTGTTATTACCACCGCCGTTGCCATTGAAATTACCACCGCCGTTGCCATTGAAATTACCACCACCGTTGTTGTTGTTCGTCGATGGACAGCAGACGATTGGATCGTCGTTAGCGTAGTAGCAGAGAGTGCTGCGCAAAAAGTCGCCAGCGGCTGCGCCGTGTTTCTGCAGGATCGCGAGGTACGGAGCGCAGCGCTTCATGTTGATGCAGATGCCCGGTGAGTTGTTCGCCGCCTTGTTGCATGGCTCGCCTGTGGTAAAAGTGAGAATTGAGAGTGTGAGTTTAGGTTGTGGTTTTGGAAGTGTATATATAGGGAGGGTAGTTTTTGGTGTTGAGGAAGTAGGTAGCATACGAGGTTATTACTGAATCATTGATTTGTACAGGTTACAGATGTACAGTTACAGGTATGTTAAAAAAATGCACTATGCATTTTTCAACATTTTAAAAAATCAATGTCACTGAACTTTTCTTCAATTAGTTATAACATAAAAAATCGCAGATAACGTTTTAGCTTCATTATTATAAAAATGCATTTGAAAGTATAAATGTAAAAATAACTATAATAGAATGTTCTCTTACAAAATTTTATTTATTACATAAATCAATAATAAATGTTTTATACCATTACAATAAATGATACACATTTTTTCATCAAATTAAAATACTAGACCATTAAATATTACTCTAAATCCTTAAATTATTATACACTTCTTAAAAATAGTGTAATTAAAAATCCATTCAGTAAGTATGACAATCAATGTCAACGACTCCTTTGACCAATCGCAATCTCTCTTGCATCGTTTGCGTCTTCTCCGCCACTACTTCTGCGAATCTGTAACAAGGTGAAAGTGATGATAATGATGACGATACACAAGTGTCGGATAATGTAAGGACGACTCGCGGACCTCGAACGTGAAACCCGTTTGGTCGAATATTGTGAAAAACCCGACTTTCAATTGCACAATTCAAATTTTTTTCCTTAAATCATATAATTAATATAAAAGGTCAAGCTCCTTTAAGAATAAATATTCCATAACTTTCACATATAGAGTATGTACTTTTTGAAGCTTTAACGTGTACAAAAGTGTCATTGTCAAATTTCCTTCTGATGATAGGTGTGTATACAAACATATTCAAGTGTCATATTATGTAACACGTGACGTTCACAAGGTACTGACAATCCCACAAATAAAAGCCTTTAACTTTTAAAGTTTTATTCCTCCATGTTTTCCCTCAAAAGTCTTAAAAAATACCTATTATAATTTAAATCCCGCACTCTTACACAAACAAAAACAAATCCTTCGCCCTCACCTGACGCACACGACACTCCAGACATCCGTCAACCCGATCAGTACTTTCGCCACCATGCGCACGTCCTCTGCGCACGGCTCTGCGTAATAAGTTATTGGCGTCTCCTGGGACAGTTGAAAATCCGTTCGCAGTATATCCTGGACCTCTTCGTCGCTAACCACAGAGCCCTTCATCATGGCGCGCCAGATGCGCAACCGTAGCATCGAAGCCAAGAGCCTCCGCGTCGTTATCGGGTACGCCCAGTCCCCGGAATTACTGTAGATCTTCAAGATGGTCCTCCAGTACTCGATGTCCGAACGGAGCACGGCGAGCTGGGCCCGCTCGAATTCCGTGCCATGGAAGATGATGGGCGATGATGCCGTGGCTGCTGAGGAAGAATAGCGTCAAGAATAATTCTATGATTTTTTTTTTCTCGTATGGGTTATTTTATATGTTGTTTAAATATTAGTCAAAGTCTTTTTATTTTACTAACAAGGAGAGGCTCAGAGATCCGGATCACGGATTCGGCTGAAACTTTGGCATAGGTTTTTGAATATAAAAATATGAAGAAAGCTCCAATATTAGACCCTAACGCTCAAAAAAACTAAAGTTCTGGTCACTTTTAGCTTTATTTAAAAAAAAGTCTTTAAAAAAACCTTTTCATAAAACGGCAACTATTCAACTTTAGAAAGTCTTCAATATTATTTCAAGCAGAGAAAATAAAAGTAGAGAAAACGAGCTTTAATTTTCTTTTTTGAGGATTAAAAAATCTCAATTTCTTCTAAAGTTATGAACGTTTGAAATTGAGCATGCAAAGTGCTCCAAAATGTGCAGACCGTCGAACAGTGAATTTTATTAATTAAACAGTGCATTTTGGATGCTCAATTTCAAACGTTCATAACTTTGGAAGGAATCGAGATTTTTTAATCCTTAAAAAAGAAAATTAAAGCTCGTTTTCTCTACTTTTATTTTCTCTGCTTGAAATAATATTGAAGACTTTCTAAAGTTGAATAGTTGCCGTTTTATGAAAAGGTTTTTTTAAAGACTTTTTTTAAATAAAGCTAAAAGTGACCAGAACTTTAGTTTTTTTGAGCGTTAGGGTCTAATATTGGAGCTTTCTTCATATTTTTATATTCAAAAACCTATGCCAAAGTTTCAGCCGAAAGTACTTTTAGTATTTTAAATTAGTATTATAAAAACTATGATTATGCTCCAATTATTCGGATATAAATTTTCATCAGAACGGTGTATGATTAGGATATGTTAACTATGTTAGATTAAACGTTACTGTAATTGCAGAAATTACTCGGTAAGTGGTATTGAGACCAATTATAACTTAAAATCAATGTTTTAAGATCTTCCTAAAATTTATAATAAAAAATGATGATGATTTATTAACTAGAGTAATCAGAGAAACACGAGTACGTGTCGATTACATTAAATTTTAATTTTTCGTTAATATCCTGAATAATATTCCAAGAAAGTACTGGTAACTAAATATACGAAAATCGGATATTGTCCAACATAACAACGGTATTAACAAAGTATGGAAAATTTAAAAATATCAAACGGCATTTAATTAAATACTAGTCCGACAATTCTTTAAGCCTACTTTACAATTGTAATGAGTGCTGCAACATGTGTAAGTATACACTTTGCTTTCACGTAAAAAAATTGCTACTGTTTTTAAATAATGTTTGATTATATCTGATATTTTTTTTTTACTAATTTGTTACCATTTATGCTAATCAAATCACGTATACCTAGGTACATATGTATATAACGAAACTTTATATAATTCATGATTACATTTTACAATTCCTCCGTGACCTAAATAGATATAGGTAGTATTATAACTTAAATGTTTAATTGTTACATATTAATATTTCCCACAATTATAAATATGAGTTTTCGGTGTAACATGGATGCATTGAACGATATTATAACATTGTTAATAACACTCTTGCATTTCGTCAAATGTTACATATATGTATGAGGTTACACCCATCGAGATTTAAATAAATTGGCAATTTAAAAAATGGTTCTTAAATGATGCGGAAATTAAAAATTGAATTACATTAAGTATACATACATGGATATTGATTTTTTTAAAGAATACCTTGTGCAGTTCTCATAAATTACTTATAGTGCGTCGTAGAACAATTGAATGTATTGTAGAAAGCTTACTACATCCTTGTTATGATCTACGATAGCTTGCTATAAGTACGCGTGATTACAAAAGACCAGAGTGCATTAGTTACAATTACCATTATTGATCATTGTGCTTATTATTTTTGGAAAATAAAAATATTTGGTTAGTAAAATTTGGAATAATTTTACTCGATCTATACGAAATATATATAGTTCAAGTCAAGTAATCTGTCAAGTATTACAATCATTTGTTGATGAATTATAAATAACATTTGAATAATTTGACGATTAGATCAATTTGCGTTAGAAATCATTTTATCATGCCACTTTTAATATTGAATCATCAGGCACCATTGTATAAGATGCAACATTGATTAAATAATAGTAACTTATTTTTAATAGAAACTTAATAGTTGGTGATTCTCTTAATTACGTTTTAATCGAATGCATTAAAAATTAAATTAATTTTTCTGTACGTATATAATTGATAATATATAATGGATTTTGAAGCTCTAAATACTGTCAAAACTTCGTAGTTAACATTCAACTAAAAAAAACAAAGTTTCCATAGCTGTTAAAAATGTTAGAATAACGAGTATTTCACTACACTTTAAAAGCATTTTCAGATAATAATGTTCTAGCCTAATATATGCTAAAACCGTGTAGCTATGAGCATTCCGACGATATTCCCTTAGATGAAAGTGCATTAATGCAATAATCTTTTTTACATAACAATGCGGCTGACGATCGTATTAAACAATCATACTGGAATTTCATTTGAATATGCGCGGCTAAATCAAGCAGCTTGTAAAAACAAGATAAAAATTGAAAGAACGCTTGAAGTGTTTTAATAAAACAATTTTGAAAACAAGATAACGGTCAGTTTGCTACAGTGACTAACAATATTTTCCTTAATTATTACGTTTCTTAAATGCATGCAAATAAATGCTATTTCATACTTTGTACAGAATATTCCCTGGACGTTCTGTAATTAGCTGACGCACGAAACTGATAATTTTGATAATTCTAAAAGCCTGAATATATTTAATAATTAGATTACTAAATAATGGGTTAAAAATGTGTTGATTTCCTGCTATTAATAATAGAAGGACGCTATTAAAGTTTAAATTAGGATTTGACAAGCCAAAATTGTACATCAATTCGCTTAGATACAATTTATAGTTAATGCGAGGTAATTTGGTTCATAAGTTAATATAAGTCATCATTTTTTTTCTAGCAATTGAAAATCAGAAAAAATTTATATAGTTATTATATTTTTTTCATTTCCCTTTATTTAAAAATATACACTATATTATAGAGATGTGAGTTTTTTAAATATTCTGTTATACATATTTTATAATTATGCACCCTATCGTCAATGATTGAACTGCTGTTTTTAGCTGAAAACCAATTAAATTACTGACAATTTTATCAGAGAAAATATGTCATTTTTTATGTTATCCAGTAATATAAATAAACGTGTAAAAATGCGGTTCTACAAATGTTGTTTTATTCATATTTATTACTAAATTATAAATATTTTATTAGCGTTCTCATGTATATTTATCCATGTATATGCTTATTGAAATTTAAACTTATTCAATTTGCTTATCAACCTAACTTAAACTAAGGTAGCCCGTGTAATTAGATTATATATCTGATTCGGCGACCCATATACTTTCCTCGGGCCCGCTTATTACTATGTGTTAAATATTTAATTTTCTGAAAATTTTATTCGACTACTTCAATAACTAAATATTTACTAAAGTATTAGTAGATTTTTTCACTTATTCGTACATACCAGTGAGCTACTCTACACTTATTAATATTTAGAGAGTGCGTTATCTAGTTAAGTAGAGTATATAAACATGACAATAATGACTGAGGAAAATATGATTGTAACTGTAGGTCACTATTTTATTGATGAAATTATACGACGAGAACTATAATGTTCTACATGTGTGTATAGCTGCATGCTTCTACATTTTTGTGCCTGTACATTTACCGTCTTGAAAGTTGTTTCTTGAAATACACATAATGAACATTAGATTTTCCATATACAGATAAAAATGATAAAATTCGTATGATACATATCTACATTTTTATGGGAAACATCCATAAGTTGTTTACTATCCCAATAAAACCGCAACACACACGAAATGTAAAAGCGTCAAGGGCGCCAAGCGGGATTCCCAAACAGGCAAATTTTTACGGTAAGAATCTTGGAATCGAGTAGTGACGCGACTTTAATGGCTGTAAGAAGCTCGTCTTATTAAAATACTGGGTATCACATGAAACTTTCTCTTAAAAATTGCAATTGACGTACATGGCTTCTCAGAATTTGTAAGCTCACGGATTCGAGCACTTACTGCGAGAAGCTCATGCTAGCGCCACTATAAGAGTGAATGCAGTACCTTAGCTTTATCCTTTGATTTTTTTTTCAGTTATATAAAAACGTCGAGTGAGGTAAGCAGGGAAAATACACTGCCGAGTAGTGAAATTCTAGGAATGTATCTGAATATCTCTAAAGACGCGACAGTGTAAAACTTTTATAAAGATTTTTTTGACGTATTCTATTTTTAAATTAATAACTATTTTCAGCATATGTCTTGAGTATATTATGATCTAATGGAAACATGCAGAGATTGATATTGAAATTTTGCAAATCAGAATAATATATAATGACATCGAACACATAAATCGAATCTCGCCTTAACCCGGAACTTTTCCACTTGCAGATTATGGAACCTCGAGTTGGAGCGGAGCCGGAAGCTCGAGTACGGCCTGAACAGCGAGGGCAAGAAGGTCAAGCCGAAGCGCAGCCAACCGAGCCTGAAGCGCGCCCTTTTCTACATGTTCGTCTGGCAGAACGCCTGGCTAGGCCTCATGCTGATCTTCAACAACATCTTCATTGTCATCCAGCCGATCTTCCTTGGCTGGGTCATCGACTTCTTTCACGTAAACGAGGAAAAGATCGAAGTAGAGCGCACCAAAGCACTCATCTACACGACCCTCATGATTCTGACGAAGCTCGCCAGCGTTGGGATTCTTCATCACATGTTCCGACAGTCGCTGATCATGGGTATGAGGATGCGCGTCGCCTGCTGTACGCTGATTTATAGGAAGGTGAGTTGGTGATTCTCTTGAGATTTTGTGCGAATCGTTGGTCGATTAAAAGGTGAAGACAAGATAGCCCTAGCACATGTTTTATATGGAATTGAAGAAACTATAGAAGCTAGAGGAGATAATGATTTCAGATTGTATTGTAATGGCATCTGATTTATTGCATAACTTTACTTCAAAGGTGACAAGAAAAAGTGATCTATAATAGGTAGCATAAAGGGTTCCAAGAAAAATATTAGCTTTGGATCGAACACGATCTGGAACTTTATTTTAAATAAAAATATTAAAAACGCCCACATATGGTTGATTTTTTTTTACATTTTCGCTTTTTGGATTTCATTAAAACGTTTATAACTTCATGTATTGACGCAAGCATACAGTCTGTTGGAAATTATAAATCAATTCTGTGAAAAAAGCAATGTTGAGACTGATGTTAACGGCCACTTCATCATATTTACATACCTAATCTTATCATCTTTCAACAATTTTTTGTAGATTTTGTTCTGTACTTCATATGTTACGATCAAACAAGTATAATGTTTCTATACATTCTCACATTCAATTGTCTTTTTGATAACGATAGATTTTGACTTTTACACGTGTAAAAAAGTTCTACAAAAAGTGATACTTACGTTATAATCAATTCAACTATGAAAGGTATTCATAAACTATTCAGAATAAATTTAATGTAAGACACGTGAAAAAAAGTTTAATGAATTCGTTGATGAACAAATTTTTAAATATTTCAATACAAGAAACTCATACGAAATTTAGGATGGGCCACGATCCGAAATTCTTTGACTATATTTTGGCATCTTAAAGACGCAGTTCAAGAAAAATTACTACATTTGTTCAAGTGTAAGCAATAATAGTCAGATCCAACTATCAATATATTAAAAATTTAAATTTCCATAATCCGTACCAAACGAACAAGAATGAAAAATGGAGCACCTTGCGAAAAAATTAATTAATATTTATGCGGATAACAATAGAAACATGATGACAATTTTATTTCCAAGGTTCCGGTGAATTAAAATTTTTAATATGAAGAATCTTACAATTGCTTCTATGTAGCAATAACCTCATTGGAAAAAGAGGATATTTTTTCTCTACAATTCCAAAGTAAACTTTACACACCAAAACTTTAATAACTTCATTCAATTCTTCTCACAACAATTACCGATGTACACAGTCTTTAAACACTCGAACGAAGCAATCGCATATAATACTTCAAGGCCAATCACACTCTCCGGGCCATTTCTTCTAACGTGCCGACGTAATGCGCCCATTGTCTTCCACCTGACAGCCGAGGTCCGCACGAACCGAGCATACGTGTATACAAATATAACGCGTTATACTCTGTGCGGCCTTGTATAAACAGACGAAAGTTATGTGGCAATCGATCACACACACGTGTATGATGGGATATACAATCCCGCCGAAATCGGAAGAAGCGCGCATAAAAAGGATCGGTAAAAAGCCGCGCAGCGAAACCTGTCACACTTGTGTATTTATACGTAGGCACGCATTTCTTATAAGTACGCGACGATGACGTTGGCGGAAAAAACACGCTTAGGGCGATCGGTACACACGTGGGCCGACGCCCTTCACTTTTTTGGACCTGCGAACTACAAGGTCGCAGCAGCAATAAGTAGTTGTAGTAGCGTTCGATCTGACCTTCGTCAGCGAGAGCATATAGGTACGGAGAATGCGCTAATGGAGAAGATCCGCGGGCGATGTTTTGGGGACTGATGAGCATCACGTGCTCGGATTGGATTTAAATATTCATGATGATTGTGTTAACACCTGTTGGCAGAGTTTAAATGTCTGGTAATGGGGCAGGATAAATTTAGACGGATCTTGTCACGATGAATAAAAAGTTGTCTGATTAGTTTTTGTATATGGTTGATGATTGTATCGTTAATGATGGACAGTGATCTAGTGAAACATTTGTTTTGGATGATTTATTAATCATTTTATTAGAATTATTAGTTAACGTTAAATAATTAACATGGATTTAATGAAATGATTATTTGATATTGAAAAATAATAGAAAAAATGTTTATTATATTGATAAAAATTTGCCTATTATAATTGATTCTAATTTAATCCAAGTGCTACGAATAAGTAAATTAGGACTAAAGAAGTCTTTGAAATAGATGGTTGTAAATGTTTCAATAAATGATAATCTAAAAGCTCATATATAAAATGTAAAAAAAGAATCTTGGATTGTTCAATTAGAAATTTGTATTATTCCAATGGCTTGAAAGTATATTTAGCTAGCTAGCTAGATATATTTTCAACCACTGATAAAAGAGCTTTTTAAGTTGTTATTCCAAAATTAAGAGTTCCACATATTATGCTAATTTTTTAGTATTTTAAAGATTAAAAAAGAACAAAACCAATAAGAAATGTTTGACCAAGTTTTTCATTTATGAAGTCATGCATTGCACTGGATCTTCTGTAATAAGTAGCAATGAGTGATTGACAGACACAGTTAGAGTTAGATACAGAAATAAACATCTCCATTACTGTTAACGAGAAGAGAGCGTTACAATTTTTCCTTTACTTTTCTTCTGATACAGTCTAATAAGTTGCTCAATACATTTATGGACTTTCAATTAAAATGAAATTGAAAATGATTCTTATTACGAGTACTTCGTTTTTTTTCTAAAAGAGTACCAGCACATAAACGGCAGCAGACTATGTGCTCGTCTAGAATTAATAGAGAAAGCATTTCATCGCAGCTGATAAGCTGTTTTCCAAACATAAAACGTTGAATATTTAAAATATTTTACTAGTGATAAATCGGTCATTATTTCAGACTAGTGACATTACATTATCTCAGTAGAAGATATTAACTTTTGGAACTGGAGAAACATAATAATTATCATCACAGACATTCACTACTGAAATATTTTGTCATTCTCATGATGACAGACTTATTGGTATTTACATTCGCAGAATTTTTTCCTAGTTTTTATGTATTTTCGAGATTTTTTACCATCTAGTGTATGAAAGCATGCCTGATATTACTTCTTAGTTCTTCGACAAAAGACTATGATTTACAAGTAAATAGAAATTCGTACAAAACAATCACTCAAGTTGGCAATGTTAAATTTTGTTAACAACTGTCTTGTTTACATATAACCTTCGAAAATTAAAGTTTACTGATAAAGATAATAGCATTCGTAGAACGGTAAAGTCTAACTGACGCGACGAATAAATACGCAGCACCACGTGTTACAAGTTGCGGGAAGCATATGATATCATCACGAAACATACCTATATTATTTAAAAAAAAACATTGATATAAAATACAAATCTATTACAATAAACTATATACTCTATTTTAATGGAAAATGAATAAATAGAAAAAACATTTGCTTTTTGACTAAATAAAATTTATTTTTTTAAAAGCCATATTCGACTCCAATTTTTCAACAAAATTCGATTTTTCCACTATTAACATTATTTATTTAAATCATTCAATTTGAAAGTATTTAAGTATAATTTTCTTTTCATTTTTCAGATGTTACGTCTTAGTAAATCAGTATTAGACAAAGCAGCAGCAGGACAAGTTATTAATTTGATGAGTAACGATGTTAGCCGTTTTGATAAGTTCTTCCAGTTTCTTAATTATGTGTGGGTGACTCCTTTTCAAGTAAGTTTCCATTTCTTTCATATACATTGCGATACATAGATAAAATAAACTGTGACGTATTAATGAAATACCATATATTTCATGTAATATTTATCGTCCATCTAAACGTGTTTTTATATTGAAGGAATATTCTTAATAATTTACAAAGTGTATAATCTGAATGTTTCGCTCATAATTTGACTGTAATTTTTACTTTTCTTACATTGTTACTTCCTTATCTGTGTCTCTTACCCCTTCGATATTATGGGAGTGCATCTGATATATAAAAATGTATACATCTGTGATATATATATACGTTTACATTCACGGACATAAAACCTAGTCAAAAATGTTATACTAATATTAACTTTTTATAAATAACGTTATAGTTAAATTGAAAATCATTTCAAATCATTTATATTTTTGATTAGAAAGTAACAATTGTAATATTTCCAATTAACCCTTCTTGTGTAGGTAATTTGTGTAGCATACTTGTTGTGGGACGTCGTTGGTGTGACGCTATTCGCTGGAATAGCGATTTTGCTGATCATAGCCATTCCGCTCCAGTCCATCGTCATCTACATGAGCAAAATTTTGCGAGAGAAAATCGCAGTATTGACCGACACCAGGGTGCAATTGATGAGCGAACTTGTCTCCGGCATACAGGTATAACGCTTGGCCTCCATTAATTTTATCTTATTGGTTATTGAATATTTTACTGATGTATAAGTGGTAATCACGTTTCGATTTTACACTTTTATAATATTCAATATTAAAAGTAATTTTTACTCATTTTGCTTAATAGCGTTAATACGCCTTACTTGATTTTAACATCGAAAATATATTAGTTAGTTAATTTATTATAGTAAAAAAATATAGGCACCATAAAATATAGATTAAATAATGAAATAAGTTTAATAGCCACTTTGATCAATTAGTTTGAACATTTGTAACCGATTGATTACTACGACCGCAACATACAATGCAAATCAATCTCTAAGTATAAAGATGAATAAACCGCTGACCCTTGAATAACCCTGAAACCCATTGTTACAGGTGGTGAAGATGTACGCTTGGGAGCTACCGTTCCAAGTGATCGTCAACAACACGCGACTGGCCGAGATGAAGAAGATCAAGATCACGTCTTACATCCGCAGCATTTTCACCAGCTCGATGGTCTACACCGAGCGCACGACTCTCTTCTCCACCCTCGTTCTCTTCGTTGTCTCGGGCAACCATCTCACCGCTGACATATCGTTCGTCGTCGCCACCTATTTCAACATTCTCCAGCTGAGTATCATCTACATGATGCCGAACGGACTCATCGCCACCGGCGAGGCATCAGTCTCCGTTAGGCGAATCGAGGTAATTGCGTGGTAAAATTTTGAATATGTTCGCCTCAGAGTATTATTATATGTTATACTCGTATATTTACTTTAAATCTAATGGCTGTTGTGAACTTGAAATATTTTAAATTATGTGCATTATCGTTAGATAATTCAACATTTTTATTAATTATTCGCGTGTAAAGGTAGTATACGCTTTAATTACATGCGTATAGACATATAAATTACCTCATTAAGTAATTTACAAGCAGCACGTGTTATTTCGTCATGTTTATAAACTTTGTTTCTCATTCGTTTTCATCTGTATATTCTTCTGGTCCCAGATAAAATGAAGAAAATATCAACTTCTAGTTTTCGAAAAATTCTTAAAATATAATATTCACTAGATAAAACGTGATGTGTATATGAAAAAATCTTATTATTACCAAGTATAATTCGGATGTTTATGTTATGGACACAGATATGGTTTGTCTCGTGCGCGCATTTAATATACAGGTTTAAGTGGATTTTTTTATATTTGTAGGAATTCTTGCTTCTGGACGAAATTTCGTCTATAAAAACGGAATCTCCGAAATGTATTACCGGACTTGTGCTCAGCGAAAAAGACAATAATAAAATTATAAGTCGCAATGAGGAACCTACTACGCCTGTGGAGGTAAGTTTCGCATACTTATATGTTATCTAAATAAAGTAATATCAAAGTTTTATTCACGCTTATATCAGTTAATAACAATAATTTAAAAATTGTACATAACATATACTTATACATTAAAATTACATTACTCCCGATAATTTTCGAAAAAACATGTACCAATGATAGTTTAGTGCAAACATAAGTATATATATATAATTATATATTATTTTTATAAAAAGGACTTCCTATGTATCTTAATAATTTAAATCCACCCTTCTACAATGAGTTTAGTCCATTTTTCGCGAAGAAACAGACACCCCTTAAAACTACACCCAACGCACACATCTAAGAAAAAAAATCAATCATCCTCAGATCATCTTCAACCGCACCTCGGCGAACTGGGTTTCGGGCCAGCTCCCTCCGACGCTCTACGACCTGAGCTTCCGCATAGAGCCGGGCAGTTTGTGCGCTCTGGCGGGAATCGTCGGATCCGGCAAGTCAGCCATCCTCAACCTCCTGTTACGCGAGCTCCCCGTCGGCGCCGGCTCTGTCATCCTCCGTCAACGCCGTGACAATAATTCCCAGGAGAACGATGAGGCCATGCAGCGTCAGGGATACCATTCGGACAACCCTAACATTAGGATATCGTATGCGAGTCAAGACGCCTGGTTGTTCGCCGGGTCGGTCAGGGACAACATCCTGTTCGGTCTGCCTTACGATGCTGCAAGGTACAGCGAGGTGAGTGACACGTGTTTAATGGTTT
This sequence comes from Torymus geranii, assembly GCA_900474355.1. Classification (NCBI taxonomy): domain Eukaryota; kingdom Metazoa; phylum Arthropoda; class Insecta; order Hymenoptera; family Torymidae; genus Torymus; species Torymus geranii. Next base: position 12,508 of record UCWB01000250.1, on the reverse strand, counting down.
TTCAAAATTATGAAATGACGTTCGTGTTTTAAAAGCATACTTTGAGTGACGTTGCTATTAAATAGTTACGTGGAGTGATAAATAAATAGCTTTGTGACGTAACTTTACGTAAAAGCTATGTGTTTCGAACTACATTTCATTTATTTTTTACAATGATGACAGCTGTTATATTTGTCGCTTTTTAACGTGAAAAAATCGTTTTAAGTAGCGCCGAACAAATCAGAAAATTAATTGCGATTATAATGGCACTGAAGGTGATATAAATGTAGCTTAATGCAGTCGTTAGAGAGAGAGAAGTCATTGAAACGGTTATACTTCTATTAATAGAAGCTGAATTACATAATTAAGGAAATGCGTTAACTGAAGAGACTTAATTATATCAAATTGAAGCAGCTTTGAATTATAAAGCCTGGCGAGATAATTACCTAAATGTGGAAGTAATTGCACAAGATAGTGTGAACTTTATGTGTATACGAAGAATTAATATTCGTATAGTATATAGAAAGACGTCACGTTAGGTAAGACAATGTCTATGTCCAGTCACATTGGTTACACTGTATCCATATACTTACGCGAAGAGTATCACTTCCGACAAAAGAATTTTAATCGGTTACCAGGTGGAAATTTCTCGTAACGAAATGTGAAAATCGATATATTGCGGCGGTAATTCGATACCGCGCTTCCTGTAATTCGAGATATCGTGAAAAAGTAACATATTGTTAGAATTAAAAGTCATACTTTAACCATGTGTGCTCGATCATTCGAGAAGAATGCAGAAAAAAAAGATAAAAATAGACGCGATAAGCTCAATTATGCAATTGAATCTATGATACGTAAAGGGATAGCAATGCACCTACTGAAGAGAAAAAAAAGAAATTGATATTGCTATTAATTTAAAAATTGGGTCGTACCTATAAAACGACGTGAAATAACAAGTATTGTCACAATTCAACATTATTATCATCCTATATTTATTATTATTTATATACATGTGCAAAACTTGATCATTGTAATATTTTGACATCTACTATATATTACTGTACAGTCTAATTTTATTAATCGGAGAATTTCACACTATCAGTATCTTACTTATCCTACCGCCGACCATCGGCCTAAAAAAAAAATCATTCCAGGTCACAGAGGCCTGCGCCCTTCGCCGGGACTTCGAGCAGCTAGCAAACGGCGACTTGACGCTCGTAGGCGAGCGCGGATCTCTTCTCTCGGGTGGTCAGCGCGCCCGCGTTAACCTGGCCCGTGCCGTGTACCGACCCGCCGATCTCTACCTCCTGGACGACCCGCTAAGCGCTGTCGATCCTAGGGTCGCCAGACATCTCTTCAACAAGTGCATACGCGGATACCTCGCCGGTACGACGCGGATTGTCGTCACCCATCAGCTGCAGTTCCTGAGACATGCCGATTCCATCGTCTTCCTCGACCGCGTGAGTATATAATCATTGGATTAGTTGAGGTTTAGATTTTTCTGCGTATGTATGCAACGTTTAGTTTGATCTGATATGCAGGTTCAGTGAGCCTTTCACTTATTGTCGTGGGAAGCTTATATATATCTACGGCCCACCTGTTGCTATTTCATTTTCATTATGTGAATATATAAGCTTGTTCTGTGTAACAAATATCTTTTATCACTTAGTCGCTGTTTATAGCAATAGTTTATAACAAATGAAACGTGAATATGTTAGGTATACTAGTCGAAATTAATTTTTAATTCAAAGTATTTAATGGCGATTTAACCCGCATACTGCAGAGTTAATTTATATCCTATAAATCTTCGCATTCGCTTACATGGTACACACTATGTTTATCAATATTCAACGTCGATTAATTATTGTTTCGAGCGATGCGTTACAAACACATTGTAACTAAAATCCAACGCAACGTGATGATCCTCTTGCATCAGTTCAAAGTATATACAAATATATTAGGAGAAAATAATGTAATCGACGGCTGAGAAATTCCTATTTAACACAATGATGGCATTAGAATAAGTTTATAGTACTGACGTGTTAGATATATTCTATTTGCATGCACGCGTTGCAATGACGCACAGCGCGCGAAGATGCGCCACTGCATATAGCGGGATGAGGAAAATCTGCGAACAGAGTTTACCTCTTGATTCATGATTTTAGTAAGTCGAAAATGCACAGAACGTGATTCGGTTGTAAGGAAATGTTTTCCGCAACAAAATCTAATTGACGCGTTTTCCATTTCCTGTTAGACGTATATATATATATCGGGGTGTGTGACGCAGGTGTTCAATTATAGTGAAAAATCGTAAAATGTCAGATCATTAAAAGTGAAGTCGCGCAGGAAAAAAAATAAAATTTTGTTCTAGTGAATTTCAAATAACTTGATTAAATTTTTTTTATTCGTCACATATCAAACAATTACACGTTTGAAAAATAATCAATTGATTCGTGATAATAGATAAACGCATAATTATATTCTCGAGAAATTAAAAAATAACGAGCAATTAAAATTAAATTCGTTAATTTGAAATCTACCTACATTTTACTTAAAATCACTTGGTAACATGCCTCCCGTATTATCAAAATATCTCTACTATATACACCGAACAAATAAACATTGAAAACAATAATATCAACAACCACCTAAACGTACGACCATACAAAAAAAACTAACGATTTTTAAAGTGCTCAAGCCCATTTCCTCGATATACCCACTACTTCAAACGCATCACCTTTCCAATCGCTCGCGCTCGTTAGCTAATAATCGCATCGCTCCCGTAGTGTAAACGACCTCGAGTAGATCATCTGAACTCGAAATCCCGCCCGATGATAAATCACTTCTCCTTAACTAGGCATAATCCGCCACCTAATTAAGCAAATCGTTCCATTACATCTTCTTCCGCGTTTGTTTTTTTCCCTGCACCTCCAAGTATGCAAATCAATAACGCATCCGTCGATTTTTTTATTTTTTATTGCCGCGGGAGCAGGGAAGCGTCAAGTACCACGGATCGTACAACAACATAGCAAATCTGAACCCGAAGGTCATGGAGCTACTGGGAAAGCTGAAGAGCCCCGAGGAAGAGGCCGCCGCTGCGAAGAAGAAAGCCGCGGCCGAGGCCGGCAAGGATTTTGACACCGTCAGTATCAGCAGCGATGTGTCGTCGCTCCATTCGGTCGAGGTCAGTGACTTTTCGTTGTATATACTAGGAATTTATATTATGTGTAACTAACGTTTTTGTGTAAAGTTTGCGTAATTTTTTTTGGAATAGATAGAGTTATTTTCTTTTTATTATCTTGCTATTTATTTTACGATTCTCAGAAACATTACCTTTGACTTACAATAAAAAATAATAACTATAATTCTCACACTACTCGCACATCATACACACCTACGCTCGTAGGCACACGTAATAATCGAAGACAATCTAAGACAAATGATGATGGATGATTTGCCATAAAAATTGTAATCAACTATCTATATTATGTATATTTTTTAGTAACAAACAAACTAGATAAATCTTGACATTATACTACCGTTCGAATACTTCAAGCGCTACGTCGTCAGATTGCTATACCCGCAGCTAAATTCCAACACGCAGGAACATTGATCTGTACGAGGATACATTGTATCCGGGTTTACCATCTAGTCTACGCCTATATATCCCGCTGTTACGCATAATAGAACGTTGTCACCCATCGTGGGAAATTGATTTTCAATCGAGGAAATTACGCGGGCGCGTTAATTGATTCGTCGCGGTACGCGTCGCTTCTGAAGATCGCTGAGAACGAATGTATAACATGTTTATTTATATTATACTGCGGTATGATGTAACGAGATCGTTATAATGGTCGGTTTTAAATATAAAACTCGCGCATTGTTCGATCGGCCGCGTAAACAGGCGCTCGATAGGGATCGCGAATGCAGAATGAGACTTGTTCTACATAGAATCCCGCTACGAGATGCATTCAATAGGCTTTATCGAATCGAGATATATACAATTATCCTTTTTTTGCGGCGTGTTATTGTTTTCTCGCTTGACAATATTGGTGGAATCGGATGAATTATCGTCCGAACTGAAAAAAACACAATCATTTTTCTTGCGCGCGGGAATATATATATAGCGTCTCGATCGATCGGGTTTCCGATCGGCGCGAACAAAGTGAATAGACTCAACGTCGACATTTTTTTTTTTTTGTTATAATACATCCACGGTGCGCGCGGCAACGTAATACACGGGTGTAACAGATGAAAAAAAAAGCGTCGTTAATCAGAAATCGCAATCCAGTCATCAAGCTCCGGTTCTCTACCTCGCGGCTCGTGCAGACGGTCCGCTCGGGTTTCTCTCGTCACGCATGGATCGTGTGCGCGTACTTTTCGTATATGCGTGCGTGATGCTTCCAGAATTTCGCGGCTAACCACATCACGATCGTCGAGCGAAAATAATATAAATATAGAAGACAATCGCTGTATAGCGTTAAATGAGATCAAGAACGGGCGACGACGATGATCATTTCTCGATAAATCATCCGCGTGTGCAATGCTACTTAATCGAGCGATTATGCAACGAAATCTCGAGATGGCGATCTAGGTTTGCAATATAGTTCGTGCTCACGTGTCACAGCTCTGGCGTGCGTGCCTTTAAAGAATCGCATTATTACTAGTTATCGGATGTGCGTAAAGCGCCCGTTTGATATACATAAAGTTAAGACGCACACTTTGTTACTTTTCCACCTTTTCATTTACTGCGATCCTCGTTCCTTGTCACACGCACACGCACGAGGCGGGATACATTTTAAATATATACTTGGCGATTCGAAATGCGAATAAAAAATTGTTTTCATTTTCCATTGCGACAGTTGTGATATACGTCGCCTGTTTATGAAACAAAATGTACCAAACAGGAGTACAATATGTGTCTACGTCAGAAAGGTGTTCGATTGTTTTCAATATCGACTGAATCACAGGCATGCAAAAAATTGAAAGAATCCACAGATTCGATAACAATGAAAATAGGCAGGTTGTTTTGCGGCTTATAAAAAAACACGTAGTTTGTCAGAAAGATGAACCCTATTTATAATTGACCGAACGAAAAAGCGTGTCAATCGATTATCAACACTTAAACGTATTACACCTTACCGAGTTTTTACCAACATCCAGGAAACCAGACGTTTTTCTAATCAAATAACAAGTATTACACGCTCCCTGTACAATGACGACATTTTCCCACATCACCCGTAACAAAAACAAATCTATATACGCTCTACACAATACTTTCCATTCATCTCACCGTTTGGGACCTCGAGGCATCAACAATATATATGCGTTTTTATATCTACCACACAGACATGTGAAAGCGACCCGGACGTAGGCGTAGAACAGATGGTGGAGGCCGAGGAAGGTAGCACCTGGGAGAACTTCGCCATCTTCCGCAAGTACTTCAGCACCGGGGCTTCGATATGCGGCCTCGCGCTTTACGTTTTCGTGGTGATACTCACGCAGGTCGTCACCAGCGGCACCGACTACTGGCTCTCGTTCTGGACGAACCTCGAGGAGGCCCGCGACATTGCCCAGAATCATAGCGCCGAGAACCTGATCATGTCGAGGATCTATCCTGGAGCGAATTATTCAGGTTTGTGTAATAAAGGAGATATATAAGCTTGTTTTTGTTATAGTTTGATACTTTTTGCGCAGGGAGTATAAAGTTTGTTGATTAAAGTTCTATTGAACTCGGGTGATCTTATACTAGTAAAGTAAAGCTTTTCGGAAGCTTGATGTTCATTTATGTGACAGCCTATGGGCGAATATTTTTTTTTTCCTTTTTTAAACTTTTCTAATAAGAATTAATATGCGAGTATTTCTAAAAATTATTTTATGAATATTATAACTTTTTTTAACAACGAAAGAAAATGTTTCATAATTGACATGTATATATCTGATTTAGAACCGGAAATGGAACCAGTGCTCACGACGTACCAGGCCATTTATGTATACACGGGACTACTGGTCAGCTGCGCGATATTGTGTACCTTCAGGAATTCCCTCACCATCAACATATGCATGAGAGCGAGTGAGCGACTTCATAAGATCATGTTTTCCAATCTTTTGCACGCGAAGATGAACTTCTTCAACAAGAATCCAGCAGGTAAGAGATTATATATTTAATTAAACTAATCTTGGATATAATTTTTCAATTGTTTGCGATATTAGAAAATTGAAATTGATAAGATGTTTTTTTTAAATATTTTTGTAATTTATATAGGTCAAATTCTGAATCGCTTCTCAAAGGACACTGGGGCTATGGACGAGCTGCTGCCAAGATTTTACACGGAAGCTGTACAAATATTCTCGATTATGTTCGGAGTGTTATTGATCATAGCTTACACCAACTACTTCATGATTGTTCCAATCATAATTATTCTAATACTGTTTTGGTACGCCGAGAATATCTTTATCAAAGCGGCATTGAAAATTAAAAGATGGGAAACTATAAGTAAGTGTTTAACAAGTTTTGTTTTCTTTACATGCGCCGAATAATATAATGTTTTATGATTAAAATGGTATTTCGGTTAACAACAATCATGATATTATAAAGATAATTGATTCAATTTTTATTTAAAAACATTCTAAAACAAGTTTGAAAAAAAATAAACAAATTTCACTGCCAAAAAATCAATTTGTTTTCAAATTGAAAATATACATCTCCCTTTTGCGCTTAAGAAATATAATTAAATTTTTCAGTCGATCCCTATTTTTTTTTTTTTTTTTAATTCAATTACAATTAATTGAATTTCTTCAAACTTGCGGTTTTCACGCACGCCTATATATACCAACCAATTAAACGCTACTCTCAAACAACATTCCATTCAACATTGAGCGCAAAGTGTATGTGCGCGCGGCATCTTTTCCCAAAACTCGTAAAACCATATTCGAAAGTGAACCAATCTCTTGTAGACTTAGATAGTAAGAGCATTAAGTAACGTTCGCGCGCGCTATTTTCTGTTTTCCCCAAGCGAAAAGCCCGGTGTTCTCGCACGTGAACGCCTCCCTAAATGGCCTGGCGACGATTCGGAGCTGCGGTCCACAAGTTGGCAGCCGGCTGATCAAGGAGTTCGACAACTACCAGGACGAGCACTCTGGTGCAGCTTATCTTACAGTCGTCACTGGTATCACCTTCAGCATCTTCCTCGACTTTATGCTTGTCGTCTTCAACGCCGTAGTCGCGTACACTTTTGTGTGTATTAATGATGGTAAGAATTCAATTATAAGGAGGATTGTTATGCGCACTGTTGATGTTACAAGCTTGAATGTTTGTTATACGAATTTCAGCACGAATGATAATTTGAGTATAGAGTAAAATAAATTTTTTATTCATTTTTTCTTTTCTATTTGAATTTTTTTTTTTTTTTTAATAAAAATTTACTTGAAAACTGACCTTATAAAATATTTAAGATACATTATTATGTAATTTTTAACTGTGTTAAAACTTGCAATAGTCATTTTAAAATATCAAAAAATTCTCTCTGAGATAATGTAATCTTATTATAAAAATCACCATATAGGCAAAATTCTGAGCGGCAACGTCGGCCTCGCTCTATCCCAGGCGAATGTGCTGACCGGCATGGTGCAGTACGGCTTCCATCTCTTCATTGACTTCATCGCCCAGCTGACCTCGGTTGAGCGTATCTTACAGTACACGAATCTACCCAAAGAAGCCCCGCTGACGAGCTCGAACCCACCGCCGTCCGACTGGCCGAGACGCGGTCGCATCATTCTCAAGAACATGAGCATGCGATACGAGGAGAACGAACCTTTCGTTTTGAAGGTAAGCTAGTAATTACACGCGATAAAAGAATGATTTGAAAAAAATGCGTGGTAATAATTGCGACACGATACATGTAGGTTGTTTTTAATGAATTTTGAAATTCTGCAGTTTTTTCATGTTGTTTTTCGACTTTTAGTTCGTGTTTTTTCAAGTTGCGCTCGTTATGATGACGTGATAATTGCCCGCGTGGTGATCGCCTTGTGCGGTTGAGTAATTGGAATCGCTTGAATAGTTGTACATATTTCTGAATTTAAGAGGAATTATTTACTAGAGTATAAAAATATATATATTAGGATATTAACAATTAATCTATTCAATTGAATGTTCGCAGCTATAATTTTAGATCTAAAAAACTATATAAAAATATTATTACGATTCTTTTTCTTATTCGAATAAACGTTTCAAAAAAATTTATCTCGAATCACTACACAGACACATGATCTTCTAAACTATTCAATGAACAAAGTCAATGCTTCCCCTTCTAAACCGCACACGTCCTTGGCACACCACTCATCTTTCAAACCCTTTTTTTGCAGGACCTGAACATCACGATAGAATCCGGCTGGAAAGTGGGCATAGTCGGCCGTACCGGTGCCGGCAAATCATCAATTATCGCGGCGCTGTTCCGTCTGACGGGCGAGAACCTCGTCGGCGAGATCAAGATCGACGGCATCGACACTGCCAACGTCGGATTGCAAGAGCTGCGTGCTCGTATCTCCATCATCCCACAGGTATACATATACCGAAAATGTAGATTAGTCGTGAACAAAAAATGTGAGACTGCTATTAGAGTAGCCGATTTGCAACCGGTTTGGCGTAGAAAAATTAGACGGTCAGTTTTTTTTTTTTTATAATCTTTGGGCTTGTTTCACAGTTTTATAAAAGGGTTTGCTTTTACACACAAAGTTGAAAAAGTGTTTATATAATCGGTAGTTCTGTGTTACGTGATAAATTAAAAACTAGTTATAATGAATATTCAGAGATGTAGAGAGAGATAAGGAAAATTCATTTTTCATACTTACTGTTTCGATTTTCATTTTTTTTTCTCCTTTTTTTCTTTTCATAAGTATAGAGATGTCAGATTAATTGCAAACATAATTGTTATCTGCAATTCAATTTTTTAGTTCTTTTTCATAATTTTTTTAATCGAAATATTTTATACATATGTATATGTGAAAAATAAAAGTATAAAAGCTATTTCTTATATGTTTCAAACACTTCCCAATACCTATAAGATTTTCTGTTTTAGTAAGTGTAGATGATAGTTCGACGCATGTGGAACTATAAATATATTAAAAAAATTATACATATAACTTTTACAACTGCCTCGTTTGTTGATAACTCGAAAATCACTCAGAATTTTAAGAATATCCAAATCCACATCTACCTTATAGTTAAAAAATCATCATCCGAAAGTAACCCCAAACGTTTCGCAAATCTCCCCCACAGGAACCGGTCCTCTTCAGCGCCTCGCTGCGCTACAACCTCGATCCATTCGGCCAGTACGACGACGCTGCGCTTTGGGCAGCGCTGCGCGAGGTCGAGTTGACGGAACTGCAGCTGGACCAGCAGGTGGCTGAGAAGGGCGCCAACTTCAGCGTCGGCCAGCGCCAGTTGATCTGCCTCGCCCGCGCGATTGTGCGCCAGAACAAGGTGCTCGTGCTCGACGAGGCCACCGCTAACATCGACACGCAGTGAGTATATAATTTAGCCTTGCGTTTATCGGTATTACTTTGGCAGAGATCGCGCCGGTTCTTTCTCTCTCTTTCTGTCTTTTTTTTATGTATATATGGGCTTCCGTATGGATATATGCATGCGCTCAATTGCTTCCGTTTGCGCATGCACGCACGAGTATGTGCGTGTAGATTAAGTAGCGCCTCGAGGCGGTTTGTTGGTACAATTTACGGATTAGGAAGAAGGCGGTGTTTGCGGTGTTTCGTAGTACACTTTGTTGATAATGAGCCGGCTTGTTTGGGATTTAAAAGAGTTCTCGGGTTGATCGCATCGTCACGCGCCTGCGGCTTTTGTTCCGATTGTAGGTATATACACGACGGCGATCTGTGTTTACGTCTCTTTATCCTTATAATATAGAACAGTTATTGGATATATTGAAGGATAGAGGAAGTGGTAGAATTTACGTATTAAACTAAAAAAAAAAAAAAAAATAAAAAAAAATATATCTATAATTTTTATTATTTTTACTCACGTGAAAATATTTTATGAGTTATCGTATGAGATAGTAGTTGAAATCTCCCACAATCTCATTTATACGATCTCATATAGATCTTTCGAATTTAATATTGAGGGCTTGTTTATTTTTTGAATAATGAAGAAATAGTATTATAAATATCACGCTGACCTACATGTTTTAAATAAAATGGATGAACACATTATATATTATTAAAAAATATGACAAGCTGTGTCTATGATTTTTCAATATACCATCTCGGGGCGTCTCATTTATCGCCCTTTTCAAATGCACGTAACTTTGTATAGAATCGACCGATTTCAACGACTCTCATCTCAAAATCAAGTAGAAGATAAGGGGTTTAATTTGAAATGAGTCGATGAAATCGGTTGACTCTATACAAAGTTACGTGCTTTTGAAAAGTGCGAAAAATGAGACGCCCCGAGATGACATCTTCTTCGGCGTCGCGCCGAGATGGCATGATGTTCCCCTCAGCCGTCGATATAGCTAGTGTATCTACGTATTACTTACAAGAAGGCATTTGTATTATCAAAGTATAGCGAACTAAAACAAAGACTTACAAAAGCAAATCAAACCGTAAATCGAATCAGTCGTTTTGATTTCAATGTTTATTACACGAAAGGCGTATATTATATATGTTCACACAAGCACGTGAAATTAATCTCTGCAGACAGATATATAAAAGGTCGAAATCCATAATTGATCTAAAAATACATCGCGCCGGCATTGGTATTGCATACAAAGTCTCATTAATGCTCCTCCGATTAAAAGGCCTGCGCTGTACTCCTGGGATTAGAAATCCTTTTTCCCTCCCTCTCTCTTTTTCTCTCTCATATGCTTGTACCATATATACACACTACAGTATAAAACCACGAGATTATCGTAATTATACACCTGCCTCGCTGTATCCATAAAAAAGCTTATCAATTTCGCAAGTCGTGTGTACCGTATAACGATTTTATTATATTTTCCTCTGCGATGTATATATACTTATTGTACAAGTATCGATTCAGATTTGACGATAAGACGTGCCCGCGCGCGACTAGAATGAAGATCAAGGATGGCGGCATATTTCTATTATGTGCGAGACGCGAGAAAGGATAGCCGGTAAAAATCATCCGCGAAATGCGATGATGATATAGGCATTAATTACTATTTTCACGTTAGCCGTTTAATTAACGTTTAAATGCTCAATCGATTCTCTCCGCGGAATTGCTGCAAGTGTCGTTCGAAAATACTATATATAATACTCCTGCAGCACCGGATCGAGTCCTTGGCTGTTGGATTCTTCGCTATTAGTCTTGTTTAATCACCGGAGTTCGCGTGCTCGAAGTCTTTATTATCACGCGCGTCTTCTATTGTTCATACGCATACCTGCGTATTAAAAAAGCATTAAATTCTGGTTGTTTGTGTATAAATAAATCTCCAGTAGAGGTTATTAAATAAGCTTTGTGCAAACATACGTATTATAGTATAATGCTATCTGTCGAACTGTTATCTTTATTTTAGAAATAGTGCACTCTTGCATATGCAAGTATATGTATCTGAGAAAATCATCGTTAGGGAAGCAAAGGCGGACGAGATAAATATCTGTAGCAAATCGAAATTTACTCGTGTACATCCCGATGATCCTGTGTTCGTTATTGTTATATGCACTACTGAAATAAATAAAAAACGGTTATGAAATTATCAGAGGTATATTGAACTTTATAAAAATGAACAATATTCCTGTTAAAATATACGATTGAATTAGTTATACGAAAATTTAATGAGATTTTTGTAATAAAAAAAAATTAATAAAATTTATTCTCTTTAATCCTTATATTAAGTACGTGGAATATATATACAACTTAAAAATACGTGTATTTGTAATACAAAATAAGCAAAATTAAGTATAAATAGGTTTTAATAAAAGCTTACTGCGACTATAAGTACTGGATTTAATAAAATTATAATAGTAGGAATAGTAAGAAATCGATTTTTTTTATGAGACTTATGATTGAATACGCCGATGACTTCATTCAAATAAAGGTCTGATGTAACCAGGAATTAAAAAAAAAAGTTTACATTATTTTAATAAGAAAAAAAAGAGATATACTCATTTACAGCATCACAGTTGTAATCAAAACATTTTCTTTTCAGTACTGATGCAATCATCCAAGAAACGATACGAAGAAGATTTGCCAAGTGCACTGTATTAACAGTGGCTCACAGATTAAACACTATTATCGACAGCGATCGCATCATTGTTATGGATAATGGCACCATAGTGGTACGTACAAAGTTTTTTACAAAATGATATCATCCTTTTAAATTTACGAGTTTTTTTAAAAAAAATTTTATTAAATATTTTTTTTTTTTTTTTTTAATTGTATATAATTCATTTCATTGGTAGACGTATAAAACCAATGCTATTCTTTCGACATTGCGAAAAGATGCAAATTAAAAGATCTGAGGGAAATGCAGGAGAAGTTGAAAAAACTGCAGTACTT
>UCWB01000249.1:0-26449 GCA_900474355.1 Torymus geranii | reverse complement strand
TTGCATAACTTTGCATGAGTTTGCGCGATAATTTGCCGATCGATTTTAGCTTATATACTATGTTTCTATCCCTACAAGGTTCTCTTAATTACATTTTTCTTTACGAGGAGAACAATTTTGTAGTAAAACTTACCATTTTTTGTAGTAAACGTGGGACTTATTCTCTCATTACAAAATAATAGCAATTTTTACTATAAATTCTAGTAATTTTCATGAAAATATGAGTCTTCCTATTATACTTGCGAAAATATTAATTTTTACTCCAAAATTTTTCTCCGTCTAAAAGTATAATTATAGTTATACGTATCGACAAGCGAAATCTCCCGTGGCACATCACAACTTAGTAGTTTTCGCAATAACATTTTTACACGCTGACCCTGCCACATACTCCTGCTAAAAAAAAAGGAAAAAATCCAAAAATCTCGTAAGCCTTGCGATAAGCCTCGCCTCTAACCCCTCGTGACCAATGACCTGGGGCGTCGTGACAGCCGCGCCTCCAGGAAGTCATACACATACCCTACTCTCTCTCCCTCCTCGCATCCTTCTCATTTCGCCATTTTTCCCCTATACCCTATTTATCTCCCGCTCGTCCTCTACCCGTCTATACACACATATATACACTGTGTGGTGCTTCTGCGCAAGCGGGTATATCTCGCAAAATCATCTCCGGCGTATTAACCCGCGCGCGCGACTTTTTTCTCGCTCTTACGTTGTACGTGTTCCTCCTTCCTGGAGAGTCTATATACATATACAGGCGTAGTATGTGGAGGTGCTTATTTTCGAAACACGCGAGGATGAGGCGAGCGTGTGTATAACGGTGGGTGGTGTTTTTTTGGGGGAAAGGTAAAAAGTGAAGGTTGGGAGGATGAAGAGAGTGTATAGTACCGTAATGAGAAGACGATGCGGACGCGGTTTAGCAGAGGTTTTCAATGAAATTTGTTTCCATAGTAAACAAGTTTACGCTTAATGCTCGTATATTTATATATGAGTGTGCATATAATTACGAAGAATTTTGTTTGAGTAATACCGTGGCATGTTTACTTAATTGAATAAATACCTCGATAAAATTTATCTCTATAAGCATTAAAATTACGCGCATGACTACCGAACATATTATCATTTCCAATAGAAAATATTTCCGAAACTGCTATAAATCGATCAATCTAACGTAATCGATTAATAATTCGTTTGGCAAGTATATGCTCTGCACAGAAGAAATTCCTTCAACTTAACAACACGTTTATGTATCAACCTTTAAACGCACTATTTCGAAAACCACACCTCCCTCGTTCCCCGCAGATTTGATTAGGCACCGCCACAGCCGCGCTTAATTGCAGACCGCGCGCGAAAAACAATTGCGCAAAGCGCGAGTTCGAATCCGATCGTGAAATAGCGCCGGCCCGAGGTATAGGATTAGGGGTGCGAGAGTCTGTGTTTTTCGGTGGCGAAGTGAAGAATGGGGTATTATCGGGGGGCGGAAGGATTGCGTACATGGATTCGGGAGTCGAGAGCGATTAGCGCCAAGCCTGGTACTAGTTGCTCAAGCCTTGCGGTGAATGGAAGTAACGCGGAGGTAGAGGTAGCAGCTCGCGTGCGCGATTAAGTAGTGATTATTTGACGTTTGAGATGATTGAGGAGAGCGTTAATTTAATTCGCTAGAAGTCGGCGATTCATCAAGGAATTAAATGAGCGGCAGCATATACCGGGTATAATAAATTTTCAATTACTTTATTACATTCATTTTCTATAATGAGTACGTGCCAAGTGTGCCGAACAAATTACGGAATTCTGCAAAAAATTGTATACATTATTGCACAAACTCTCTTCCTCCCATTTTTCCCGTAATTCCCTGAAAAAAAAGGAACTGCGTCCTACTGCGAAAGCAAGAGAACCCGTAAAACAAAGATATCCGACGACTTTTATCTGTGCGCGATCTCGGCATCCGAACAACAACAAAGATCCCCGCGGAAAATTGTCACCGCTTGCCCGCGAAATTCTCACCTCAGTTTCCCAATTTTTAAGCAACGAGTGCTCCGTCCGCCGTCCCAGAAAAAAGTCCCCCGTAAACAAAGAAACTACCCGTGAGAACGGGGGAGACAAATGATACGTGCATGCATACAACCCAGTCTCCAGGGCCGACGCGAGCCGATTGTATAACGCAAAATTCCTCTCCCAACTCGAAAAGTCTATCTCCCGTCCGAAAGAGAAGTGCCGCCGCGCTCTGCATCCCACGAAACGCATTAAAAACTCGCCATTAGCACTCCAGGCGAGATTGGCGTTATACAAGAGATCATACACCCGTGGAACACAGAGAGAGCGACCGAATCCGAGGCGTCTGCAGCAGCAGCAGCGCTTTCCTAATCCAATTGCCGCGGCGCGCGGCACAATCTAATTACCCGGGCGCGTGCACGCGACGCCGAGAATTGCATTATACACACGTAGATAGGCGAGCCTGTCTGTGTGTATACGTACGTACGTACGTACGACCTCGCGAATATTTGCGCCGGTAGCCTAGATTGCAGCTGCCGACCGTCCGCTCGTAAAGCGTGCACATATATATACACACAGAGTGTGCGAGAGCCGCCGCCTGGTCTACATTCTTTCGGGGTGAGAACCAAGGCGTCCTGTAAAGGCGCGCGCGTGCGTGCAGCGTGCGTGTGGCACAGCCGAGTTTTTTTTCGGTGGGTTGTTGGGAAATGCGGTTTAGAAGAGAGATAGGGAACGCGAGGTTGTCTCGTGCGGTTTCGAGCTGGGATATATATATACATGCATTAGTGGAGAGCTGGAAAGATTTTCGGAGCGGAGGATCCGGGTCGCGCGGCGTTTACGGGCTGTCATGCTGCGCGCGAGCGAGATTTACATATAATACGCTTCTGTCACATCCGACTTTTTTTTCTTCCGTATATACGAGAGAGGAGCCGGTAACTCCCGAAACATTTCTCCATTGTGAACGCGCGTATATATATGTATGTATCCTATAACGAGGCCACTGCGTCGAAAAGAAAAAGCTGCTGCTGGCCGCTGCATTACATACATAAACCGCACGTCAGAGTGGAGAGCTGGTGAGCGCGAAAGAAAGAAAAGCCTTTAAAATCCCTATTAACCGAAACTCTTGCAACGTCACACTTATAATACACACACGAAGGTCGCCACGCTCGCGCCCTTTTATATTACTCTCTCCCGCGAGCGCGCGAGTGAAAGTTCTCGCATGCTGTTGCGCTCGCAAGCGCGCGCGTCGGCGATAAATCACTCTTTCTCTCGCGGACTCGTCGCGGCGGCGGCGGCAGCGTCGACTTACGTCATAATACCGCGGCTAGAGACGCGACGACGACTATACGCGAGAAGAGGTGATTGACGTATCTGTGAGTGCGATAAAGAGAGAGAAACACACATACGCGCGAATGCTGCTTTTCATCTCGCGGATAAGCGTGCGCCGAGTTTATGGAGTTGTGAGAGAGAGAAAGAGAGAATGGTGATGGCGTTATCGTGGTGAGATTGAGGTGGCTGTTGTGTGTTGAGAGATAGAGAGTGAGTAATATCTTATCTGGGTATCTGGGAAAAGTGTAATTGTGCTGTTTTTGTCGTGTTGCCGGATAGAGCTTGATTGATAAGGCGAGAGCAGCGAGTGCCGGTTGTCACTTTAATGCGCGCAAAGGGTAGGATATGACAACTGTATTGCGAGATAGGAAGCTGACTGAGTGATTGAGACTTTTGAAGGTATATTCAAGAAAGAAACGTTGAGAATACATGCAATTTTTTTTTTCCTTGGTGATCATGGAAGAATAAAGGTATAGCGCGAGATAAGAATGCGATTTAGTCAAACGTATAATAATACGTAAGAGCCATAATCCATTAAAAAGAATTCATAAAAAAAACATTCCGCACATAGCATTCTCATACCGCACAAAGCCCATGCGCGAAACTATTTAAAAACCGCATACCAGGCTCTCGTAGATCCGCGCGCGATAACCATATAGTACACACATACACACCGAGCTCACATATATATAGCACCCCCCGTGTGTAACACAGACCTCAAGCCTCGCGCTTATCGTTGTCATCCTCTCTATACGGATACCCTAATCAATCCATCTCATTCACCCACACACACACACACGCCTCATCCACGCTATACACATTATTGTCTCTCTCTCTGTCGACCCTATCTTGCGCAACATCGATCCCCTATCTATTCATTCTCTATATGTCTCCTCTGTACACCCACGTTGCGAAATCACGTACGTACCCAACCGAGCGAAAAATATATCTCTGCCCCAGTCTCTCTATATATATGTACGATCCAATTTGTCCTCGAGAATAATATAACGAGACGAGATGGAGACAGTTAGTGCCGAAGGCTTTGACGTATGGCATTCGAAAGCGAGGATCTCTGCGGAGAAAGCAGCATCCACCCCGAAAATACGAGAGAGTTGTATAATACGAGCGAGGCACGCGCGTGCGACGATAATTTATAGAGACGGGGAGACAAAGCGACAGAGAGAGAGAGACTGTGCACGACTTTCGAAAGTCCAGCAAGCGTGTGCGGAATGCGAGTAGTAAAAGTAAATTAACTCTCTTACGCACCCTCGTGCACGTATGTGTGTATAGTGGACAGATCGCGCGCGTGTATTTATAGTGCACGAAAAACAAAGAGTGGGCGAGATATAATTTATAGAGATCGCCGGGGACAAGGTGTATGTGTGTAGATATACACACACATATATAGGTGCTGCTGACCGGTGACAGATTATTTTTGCGCCCCGTCGCGTGCTCTTGCACTACATACATCAAGCCGCGTCGAGCGAGAGAAAGCACCACGCGCGAGCGCTTGTAATAGGTTAACAGAGAACAACGTAATTAGGTTCTCGCGAATCGATAGTTTTTGCCCGCGTGTGTGTGTGTGTGTTGGGTAAGAGGCGAAAGCTAATTGATACAGCGGCTAATAGAGACGACAGCCTGCAGGTGTCGTCGTCGCCGCCGTCTTGATTGCCGCACGCGCTCGGTAGTAAGTGCAAACAGAGAAAGTAGAATGACCTTTTTACTTGTGGACGTATACGTATACTCTTCGACCCCTAAGTAGCTTGTCTATGTGTGTACACTTGGGGCCTAATAACTTCCTCGAGTGTGTGCAAGCGAGTGCGAGAAAGTAGTGGTTTAGAGACTGAAGAGGCTGTTTTAGAGGCAAAGAGCCCATAGCGCTCGCGAGTGTGCTTGTGGAGAGTGAGAAAAAACGCGCGCTACTAGCTTTATATAGCGGCGGGCAATTTGTCTCAATTAAGGTTTATGCGTGCCACTAGCCTTTTTTTGCGCTTTTTTTTTCCTTTCTTTCTCTCGGTTTCGTACTTTCTTTGGTCCACATTGCACAGCAGGTGTGTAACATATATAACTATGATGGTATTGTTTTAATGGCTCGCTTTAATGTCGATGGTGTTGATTTTCCTCAACTTTCATATTTTTTTTCTTTCATTTAAAGTGAGAATTGCGAGTGTATTATTACGAGTTGACGTAGGTACACTAAACGTTCGTTTTAATGAGTTTAAAATTTTTCTTAACATTGTATTTGAGTACCGTCGCTCACTGTTTACAAATATGTGACATGCATAGTATAATAATAACATTATAAAAAGCCGATGACAGCACGTTAAAGCTCACATATCGTCAACTCTATATTTATCTTTTTAATCCGATAAAAACACCCCGATCGTCATCGCAGAGGTAAAATTAAAATGTTGAAACAAGACCGCAAAGAGACACAGGGCTCGATTCTCGCTCCTCGCGCAAACCCCCGTAATTAAGGCATTAAAGAGTCACCGTAAATTTGATCTGATTGCGCAACTTAATAACACGTTCTTGCGAACATGCATACATACGCGCCGTTCGTTTCTTTAATTCCGCCGCCGCACGCAAACTCTACCCGATAAAGGCACAAAGGTGAGGATATCGCCAAGGATATACACACGCGATTTCGGTGTGGTGTGCTATACGAGGGAGGGTAGGCTATAGTGCACACATGTACGCGCGCTGATGATTGTAAAATTGAATTTTAACGACGTCGTTTAAGCAACGTTAAGCCAACCCCTGATGGCAACAAGATGTATAATTGCAAAAATTCGCTAGCATCAAGCGTGCGATGAAAATTAGAGTTAGCTATGCCTATATGCACAGTCGTAAACATTTAGCTTGGTCGTTATACACGACATCGGTCGCGAAATTGAGTCGCTTTAAAATTTTCTAAAATCTTGTTTCCGGTGACGGTTACCCCGTGGCGGGGTATATAAATAGAACCCTCGACATCGATAAAGCCGCGTAAGGAAGATGTATCTACGCGCGCGTTTATGCACTGGCTGAGCTAACGACTCGCGACTACATCGCCATCGGCGTTTAATTTAACGAAACTATACTTGGAAAAACTCTGGACGCTCTTCTCGTGGTCTAATTAGAAGTACGTACGACTCACTTTTAACGCGCGTATATATACACGTGTGCGGGTACGCACAAAAGCCCCCGAGGCGGAGCAGTTTACCCAGCACCAGAGGCACCCTATGGCAATAGAATCAACTAGACCGCGCGCTAAACTCCCAGTAGTAGTAGTATATATGTAGCCGCGCTGCTCGAGTGCTCGCTGTAAAAGGGACACCCCGAGGGCGTGCTCCTATCCCTTAATTACCACTAAAGCCGCGGCCGCGTTAATGAGAGAATATCAAGTGCCCCGCGGTGCACGCATACGACTTTTAACGATCTCTTATATAATACCCTCTGGTCCTTATCCTCTACTACATCTGTTTCTCCCTATCTGGCGGCAGGGATATAGATGTGTAAGAACGCGAGCGCGTGTAATCTGTTTTTATTACGCTGGAGGATAGATTTTCGCCGATTCAGCAGCGCTGAATGAGTTTTTCTAGGAAAGAGCTCTGATTGTTTTATGTTGTTGTTGCAGCAGGCGGGCGATGACCTTTGGTTAAGTAGGAAGGTACTCAGAGGCCCTATGGGGGAAAGACGCCCAAGGGCCTAATGCATGTATAGATGCGAGCGCGCGTGCGTGCGTAGATTTTATTACCGCGGT
This sequence comes from Torymus geranii, assembly GCA_900474355.1. NCBI lineage: Eukaryota > Metazoa > Arthropoda > Insecta > Hymenoptera > Torymidae > Torymus > Torymus geranii. Next base: position 19,386 of record UCWB01000249.1, on the reverse strand, counting down.
ATGTCGATTGCTCATATCACGTATATACATACCGCGCGAACATTACTCCCTTCCTATCTCTCACTATATGTCTCTTCGGCCCTGGAATGAAAATTAGCTAACACGAGGAATTCTCCCGTGGATATCCGTATAGGAATGCCTACACGTATTCTGGCGCGAATACAATCGAGGAGTCGGAATGCCTACTGCACCGAGCCGTTTAAAAACGGTTCAATTACACTAGATCCTCTTAATTACCCCCGATTACCGGCCTAAACTCGCGCTAAACTACCAGACTAGGCTCTTATATATACATATATATATTCTTCTGAACGAACAATTAAAGCGCGCGCCAGATTCCCCCCGGGGCTGAAAAAAAAAGACGATGCTCGCGCCGAGAGTACGCTTGGCTGCGCCCTCTCTCTCTATCTGCAACGTGCGGAGTAGAGCCCATTGTCGCAACGATGCGCAGCGCGCGCGAATTCGATGTCGCAATTCTCGTGCGCTGCTGGCGCGAGCGCGCGAACGGATTCGATTGGCCTCGATCGAACTCGTCGTGAAAATCCCCCAGAGGTGCGACCCCCCAGAAGACCCGGAGAAACGGCCCCGCCGCGTGTGGAGGAGATACCATCGTCGCTTAATTGCGAGAGTGAGAGAGATAGACAGAGAGGTGAAAAGTGAATGAGGAGAATAGGATGGAGTGAAAGACGTTACACTGTCTTTTGTCTTTGAATGAAAGAGGTGATGCTTGGTATGTTTACACTTTAAATTGGTATTGATAGATGGTTGCTGTATGACTTTCAATTGGAAAAATATGATTTTTTAATTTATATTGCAGGTGTCCTATTAATGTTTTTAAATGTTCGATGATCGAAATGTACTTATTTTATAATTATGGTTTCTTAATAAATCACATTTTTGTTTTTGTTTCATAAACTAAACTAAACTGTATCAATTCGAAACAACGAATTAATGTAAAACTCTTCATAACTCTTGCATGAATACTCGATAAATTCATGAATTAAACTAGGCAGCCGCATCAATTTCGTTAATTAAAAAAATTTGCACCTATCGATCATACGCCTTTAAATTACCCATACTGACTATATAATTTTTCATAAATTCATTACTTTAAAATCCAGTATTATCTCACGGGGAGCCTTATATATAGCAACCGCGTATGAATTCCTCCATCACGGAAGCTGACAACCGTCAACACATACGAACGCATACATACGCTTTCATCGTGCCTCTAACAAACTCGACACAGATACACAGACACACACAGTCACAGAAGTGGGAGAGGCGCGTCTATCGATCACTCGGCGATTGACGAGATCTCGCGGATTGAAATGTTTCTCCGCCATATACCGACAGCAGCCGCGCGCGCCTAGCGCACACGCGAGCTCGCTTTATACAATCTCGCTAGCTTCCGCGCGCACTGGCGCACGGGGCATTGATTACTTATATCGATATTGCGCTCTCGTGATTGTGTGTACGCGCGCACGCCTCCAGAGAAATTGAATTGTGCGCGCGCGCTCTCGTTTTACTTTTATTGACTTTCGACTCGCGGAATATCGAGATAGGAGATGGAATTAGCAAAGATACTTTTTTCCCCGCTCTGTGATTTTTGTGAAAGAGCGAAGTTGATTTATGGAGAGTGCTATTGGTTATATAGAAGAGCGAGAACGTAATTTTCGACTTTTTATGAGTAATAGCAAAGACAATTTCGATAAATATGTGCAATATAAAGTGTTTGTATGCGCAACTGGATTGCGCGCTAATTTATCGTTGCGTTTTGATTTTATATGCATACGCGCGTCGGGGTTTGCGAAATAGAGAACTGAGTGCGCTGAGTTTTTCTCCTTATTTGTGCAGAATCGTATATGTTTCGATTATTATTACGCGCGGGTATAACGCCGTAATGAATTATCATGTGTATATAGCGTACGTACATAGAAAGGATTTTTTTTTTTTCATAGAAAAACTGATCTTGCAACGCGAGTGCGTTAATAGTGAATTTCATAACTTTACTGGATTCTCGTGAAAAATAGCGTTTACATGAATCACGCGTAGTTTTGTTTCACCGACTACAAAGAAGTACCACTTACGCTGCCATTTAATTAAACGTGTAATTTCGAATGTGGAAATCGCTCATAGTACACATACAATTATCGATGAGATCCAACATCAAAGTTTTCAATCACATAAACTAACCGTCCATCCCCCTTACCTCCCCAATATCAGCTTACAAACTGCCCTTAAGGTGTCACTCCCTCAACTGTGCCAGCCCTCCTTTCCCTTTCGCGCCTATCTCCCCCGTATATAAATAATTGGAGCGCCTCGTCGCTGATTAATGGGCCGATTCTCACTCCGCACGTATATACATACATGATACACTCGCGACCACCTTACGCGCGATCCTCATCTTTATTAATAGTCCGCTACAGCGCGCTCGTTCGTGCATTAGAAGAGATAGAGATGGCTGCGCGCGATACGTACTTAGCCCCGCGATGCACTTTTGCGCGCGCGCGCGCGCGCTCCGCCAGCGTTAAGGATTAATTGCGCGCGGCCGGCCGTATCGCTTTTATATACACATACACTATACGCGTTATGCGTTTTCTCTTTCGCCGCCCAGTTGAAAGGGAGAACGATTCGGTGGGCGGATTTTCGAACGAGCGGGGGGGTCATATCAACGTGATTTTCATTTCGTTGCGAAGGTAAGTACGAGGATGTGTGCCCCGAGGGAAATTATATGCACGTGGAACCCGTGTACTTGTTTTATGAGAGGTTTAATTAATCGAGAAGTGTGTTTAATAGTACGTATATATATGTAAGGTGGAAAATTATAAGGACGCCGCCGGCCGAGCGAGGCTCTTTAGTCCGCCCCGTGTACAGGACGAGGACTTTTGTACCCCAGGGAGGAGAAGATTCCTTTAAGGATCGATTATATGTATATAGGCGAATGGAAAATGTTGGCTCGAAGCGAGGGCAAATTAATACTGCAATTATCAGCGGGTGATCGATAGTGCCGGGGTTATTTCGTAACGCCGAGGCGCGCGTCGTTTGTTTAAAACTTTGTTTTGAAATTCTTCGGAGCAAAAGAAAGAATTAGGTATAAAGGGACAATACTAGAGAGGGAGAGAGCGGAAGCTCTTGATTAATAAAAATCCAAGGCCAAACCTACTCATCCCGAAAGCCCCATTCAGACTTCCCGTTCCGCTTCGCTCATAAATACCGTCGGCCGTAGTTATATCCGATTAAAACAAAGACGCCTGCATTGTCTCCTCCCATTGTCTTTCTCTCGTTGAGATACGGAGAAAGTGAAAAAAACGCGATCCTTCGCTCCCTCCCTCCTCCTAGTAAAAAGAGCGAGCGATGCTCTGTCCTCGCTGTGCTCTCGAACTATATAATTAATACCCTGTCGCAGATTCGGCTGCCAATAAACTTAATATATAAATCGGAAAGAAAGGGAAAACGAGAGAAAGAGAGGAGCTCTAGTCGAGCGTTGCGAAATCCTGTTTTGCCGATTACGCGCTCGAGAAAATCCCCGCAGCTCCCGCGCGGAAATCTGATTAAACGCCCGATCGCACCGGGCACGCGAGGAGAGTGCGTTTGATATGTGTGTGCATATATAGGTATATATACGTACATGTATCGCATGTGAGTAGTGTGTTTAGGAAAAGGTTTGAGGAACGGTGCTGTTTACGTTTTAGTAGCGCATACGCGCACGTGTGTGTATGTGTGGAGCTTTTTATCCGTGAGCAGTGTGCTACGGCGCTGAGATTTCTCAAGTGCAGGTTGAGTGTGGTTGGTTCGAGTGTAATGTAGACATATTGCTTGCTGAGTTGGATATATCTGTTGTATTACATGAAAATCGATTGTTTTTGAAAGGATAATGCAATTTTCCATGTAGCACGAATCGCAAAAATAAATAATGACAGTGTCATCATTTGGGTAATAATTTTCCAATCATCAGGCTCATTTGAGCATGATAAAGCGATCCCCGAGAGAGCATCCCGCGGTTTTGAGGCTCTGATGACTTAATTTTCGAAATTATGCTTGTAAGAAAGGAGCCAGTTTCTTTTTCTGCATTTTTTGCATAACGCGATATAAAGCCTGATGCTGCTACTGCAGTCGCGCGAGATGAGATTATTTCATAATGACCGTCGTCAGTCAACCGGTACACCAAAAGAATTTTTTACATATACAAATTGCTCGGTAATTATGAAAAAAACAAGACCAACTTAATTTACGAGGTGGGTGAAAAAATGCCGAGATATTTTAATGATAAGCATTCATCACGCGTGCGAATCTTTCTTTTTAAATCCTCCTTTTTTCGCGCATTTTAATGAGACTTCTTTCACGTATACTTTTCCCTCGACGATAACTGGGTATGAATTTTAAAATAAAAATATTGCATAACATGAGAGAGTTGAAAATTATACCTATATACACACAAAATCGGAGTTCAATTAATTTGCTCGAAATATCTGACTGCTCGAGCGAGGATAAAAGAGCAGCAGGATTATGCATTAATTCTCTCTCTCTCTCCATAGTCGTGCATCTTGATACAACGTAATTACTATTGTATTTCTCGACAGCGACGTTCCACTTATTTCCAACTGCAAAAATCCAATCTTTCCACAGCTTGAAATAGAAAATTCAATTGCCACATCAATCCCCATAAAGAAATCAATCCCCAATATCGCGCCGAATCAACTCACATTTCCCTCCTCTAGTCCCCCTCCATCATCCATCCCAACCCATTGACAAATCCAGCGTGGCGCACGACGACGACGTCGACGACCGCGTCGTGTCTGTACCTTTATATCTCCCCTCGGCAATCTTTCATCTCCCTGCGCAGAGCCATGGAAAATCCCGGCAACACAAAGTGTACTCTGGTATAGGGGCTCAAAACTCGGAGCGAATTTCCCTTTCGCGCGCTCCTCTATTTCATAACAAAAGCCGCAGCAGCAGCAAACGGCAACCTCTGCGGTCTCGGCGCTGGCAGAAGAAGAAGAAGAAAAAAAAACACAGCTGACCGGCGTGTCTACAGCGGCGAGTACTGTGCACACTTTTCCTTGCGCAAGATTAAGGCGGCGACGATATAGAGAGTGGATATATATAAGACACGACGATGTGTATACTGCGAGAGGAGAGTGATGTGCAATTGAGTGTGTCGCGGAAATGATCCGCGATTATTGCGGAAAGCGATTTGTTGCAGTTTGTAATTCCGTCGGCGAGGATGGACGGCGGTTCTGTTTGCTCCGGCAACGATGTTATTGCTATCTGGGGGATAAGATTGTTTTTGCTATATACGACTGTGTTGACAGTGCGTCGTCGGCACATTTTTTCCTCACTTATTTTTATTATTCGTGATATACTCTCGTTTTATCCGCGAAAAGCATCGTACACACGCCATTCTATTCTTCAGCAACGGAAACAAAAGAAATCCCAAAACCACTCTTCTAATCGTATCTCACGAAAGACGCGGAAACTCCTCCGACTCAGCTCTTCTTCTCCCCAACTAGGAAATTCCTCTCTCCAGAACACAAGAGTGCGCACATCCGCACCCGCTTCCCTCGATCCTCTCTCTAGCTCACGCATAGATAATTCGATCGACCGCTGGCGCTTCTTCCCTCCTCCTCCTCATATCGGCCTGGCATCGACGCTGGATATCGATTACCTACTCGCTCGCTCGCTCGCGCGCGGAAAAATAATTGGCTGTAAATCCTCCGATCGGTAGTTATGGGCGCGCAGTCGGTGTGTATAGCCATCCATTCGTCGTCGTCATGATGATACGACGCTCGCGTGTGTGTATATATATAGGCTTTGTAGTAGCGAGAGAGAGAGAGAGAGTTTGACGCCTCCAGGACTACTGTAACTAGGAGAGTTAGATTGTGTGGGAACGCGTTGGCGCATAGGGACGAGAAGTGGTTGTTAGGTTGAGGGTTAAGGGTTGTAAGGGATGGTTATAGTGGATGGAGAAGAGGATTTAAGAGGTTTGTTATAGACGAGTGGAGATGGGCATAGAGTATGTATGGGTGAGGGTTGAATTATGGCTGGATTATTCGTGCGCAAGTGGAGTTTGGGATTTCGAAATATAATTTTAGATTCGAGAGAGAGAGAACGCGCTGCGCATGCTGTCGAGGAGATGGCTTTTGTGCGCGGAGATCGATCGACGTGATGCGTGTTGAATAAAAGTGTCGTAATATTTTTCTGATAAAAACGATTACGGTTTTATATTGGAGTAATAAAACTATCATCGTTTGGCATCGACGACGCGTAGTCGGCCATTTATCAGTTGCACTTCGCGTTGAGTAACAATCGCTGTAATTTCTTTTTTATATAAATCACTTTCGATCGTTAATGAAGCAGTTATGCTCACTTTCACTCTTTTGAGATTCAACGAGATATGTGTATACAACTGCAGCCGTGCAGAAGTGTCATATGCGTATAAGATTTTTTTAAGCAGCGCGAGCAGTATGTATACCGAATACAAAGGAAAGTAAAAGTCTCCTCTCCCTCTCTTTCTCTCTCTCCTTCGATGTAAATCAGAACTTTATCGACGCGTGATTTTCACGTCGAGCGATTCGCCCCCTCTATATCCTATCATCAGCGTAAAACAACTTGCCGAGCGATTGATTTTTACGACTTTAGCAGAGCGATATATCTACACTTCAAAAACCGCACACACACACACACATACACATAATTGTGATATTGAAAGCGAAAGTCGATGGCGGGAAAAAAGATGACCGGCGCTTTACGATTTCGTAAATCACGCATGCGTATGTATGTATACATACGTATTATATGTTATACGTCACCTCTAACCCCCGCTTGGGTGTGTACGTATGCGTGCATCTCGGCCGACCCTCGCGAAATTTATTATCTCCACCTGTGCTCGTCTTTACGATTGAAAAATACGTACTATCCACAGCTGACGGCGACGTCGCGCGTGCCTTTAAAAATCAGCCGCGGCGTCTCGAGCGCGTAAATTATCCCCCGACAAAGAGAGTACAAAAGACGAGCGCGCGCACGACTCGCGATGCGCACCGAGAGAGAGGGCTATTTATACACCACGAGTACAGAGAGAGAGAGATACCCCGTAGCAAAAAACTCGTATGCGCTGTAGAATATAAGGAGCGAGGGGGAGAGATGATCGCGAAACATATGACGCGATCTTTTTCCTCCCCCCGCGTCGATTTTACGTTTCTTATATATACAGGCATATACGTATACAGCGAACGGTCGTATTATGCCTCGTAAATACTAAGAGAAGGGAGCGTATACGCGGGGGATGCGTGTCAATTAAAGGCGCGATAGCGCGAGCGAGCGCCATAACGGATTGTTTTATGCCTCGCGCCTTTTATTGAACTCTACTCCGCAGATATAATACACACGATGAGTTCAAGAGAGAATACGCGGCGATAGTTTTACGCCGCCTGCAGAGAGTAGAGAGAGAGAGAGATAGTTCGATGTTTATGACGCGGATAAAGGTATTGGCTAGGCCGCGCGACGCCAAGGGAATTGCCTCGCGAGTGTTTGTTGTTATTTTTCGTATATATATATAGAAGGGGAGTGTATGTATGTACGCGCGTTTTTAGGGAAGGACGACGCTAGGGACGTTTTACGATAAGATAAGGCTATTGAACGCAGCAGCAGCAGCGGCAGCGCGGGAGAGGTATATAAAAGGGAGGCACAGAGCACAAAGAGAGCGCTTGGGATATATACTTGCGTGGCGCGCAGGCGTATATGTAGTTTGATTGCCAAGAGTCCGCCCCGAGTATACAGACGGCGGTTTTCGCGTGTAAGGGATATACACGCGTATATAATTCGCGAATGGTATTATTTATATGCGTTGTCGTAAAGTGTGTGTGTATATTAAATGTGTATATGCGGCGAATGTGAATAAGGCGTTTGGGGTTGATTTGTTTTTATGCGAGGTATAAAACTTGTGAGTTTGATAAATTTCAAGTACAGCTACGGGAAATTTGTTTTGCTGCTTTTTATTAGAATTGAATTTGATAACGAATTGGTAACGGGAAAATATAGTTATGCTTGCAAGATAAATAAAATATAACTCTGTATATAAATCCATAAACAAAATTCTCTCAACTTTTCAAACCTACATGTATACCTATCAGTCTTAAAATAAATTGCTATTGCTCTGCAATCACCTCCACGCGTTAAATAAACTGGAAAATATATCCTTGACCAGCTCGCGGCCAACACAAGCATTCGCAGAAAAGTATACACCCACATCTCTTTCTCTCCCTTCCCCGCGTGCGAAAAAACGAAAAGCAGGCCGAAAAATCGGCAATAAATTTAGCCTCGGAATCGCTCATCGGACGTTACTTAACGAGCGACTCCCTCGCGCTCGTTCCATCCATAGCCGATGATATCGTGAAGGTCCGCTCGCTCGCTCGCGCGAAGAAGCTGCTGCTGTTGCTGCAGCGACGGCCGAAGGGCAGAGAGAAAAAGCTGAGCGAGGACGAGAAAGAAAGAGAGAGTAAGTAAGCGAGCGCGCGCGCGAAAGAGAAACTCTCTGCAGCAGCAGCCGAGCGCGGAGAATAGCGCGGAGAAAGAGAGAGAGGAAGGAAGGTATATATACGGGGAAAAACGATGCGGAGAAGCGAGAGAGGAGAGAGAGAGAGAGAGGAGGCGGCTGCTGCATGGAGGCTGAGCAGTGGAAAAGAGCGTCTAGTAGGATAGAGGCTGCAGTGCGGCGCTCTCTTTCGCTTTTAACTTGCGCATGGAGTATTCCGTGTGTGCGTGGGTGTGTAAAGTGGAGAGGGACTATGAGAGGTTTTCGGGGTTTTAATATTTTAAGGGGTACGTGCCGCGGTAATGCGGGAAAAGGAGAAAAAAAAATGAAATAGAGTAGTAGAGAGGAAAGTTGATGTTTGCGAGCGATGTGAACACGCGTGTAAGTAGATACGCGCTGAACATAGTCAGACATCGTGCACGTAGCTTTTGAAGTTCGCTCTTTTGGCGTGTGCTTTAATATTTAAAAATGAATTTTCAAAAAGTTGTACATCACAGCGTTATTTTGTAACACTGCGCACGCTACTCTTTGAAAGGAAATTTTCATTTATTTTAAACTTTACTTTTTCAAACGCTTTTCGTATAAAGTAACGTAAGAAATACCGTTTATTTAACCCATTTATTCTCTCAGCCCAGCACAGCATTCATTAGCAACAATGCTATATCCCGGCTTTACCGCAGAATGCTCCATATGCACAGAACAGAGCATCCTCCTAGCGCTGCTGGTACAGAGCTCGCTCCTCTCGGTGCACCTTCCTAGGGCAACCTCTCGCTCGCCGCTTGCCTCCCCCTCGCTCTGCAGCAGTGTATGTTGGGCAAATGTAAAACAAGAAGCACGAAAGTGCGCTCGCGCGAATCTAAATATAACTGCGACCGATGGGCGCCTCTCTGCGCTCCCTTTCTCTCTCTCGCTTATACACTCCGTTCTCGCAACCACCCTCGCTCTTTCTCTCCGGTATATATACAGCGGCGGCGCGCATCCTCTCTCTCCGTTCTTCTTTCCTTTTTTCTCTCCTTTGCAGCGAGCGAGGTTCTCTCTTTTTCCCTCCTGCGCGCCGAGGGAATCCTCGAGGTGCAGAGCGCCGAGCAGCGCCGCGTGCATACCGATACGATTGCCGAGGGAAAAAGGGGGAAATCGGAGGTGGAGGCGGCGTGCGTTGTATTTTCCGAGCTGGTTTTATTTAGCGAAAAGTCCCGTGTGGCGATGTGTGTGCTGTACTGTGTATAGACGATCGTGGCTGTATAATTTTAATGAGGCAAAGTTTTAAAAATAGAACTATATTCTCCGAAATATATATACAAAGTGGTATATACAACACTGTTGCAAGGTGCTCACTCTTTCATTCTCTCAAATTATTCCCCGGGATGATTTGCCGCGTTGACGCTAAATCACTTTTACGACGACTCTCAGCGCGCTATGGCATTGAACCCCAAGGTTACACTCTCCCTCGCCACCGCCGCCACACTCGTGACTTAACTTTCCACCGCACGCGCTCTCTCGCCGTGTATTATACGCGCCTTTGAATATTTATCATTGCATTATCGCGCGGCCCAGCGCCAAAACATATTTCTTATTGCACATTAAACTAATTACGCGAAGTAATAGCCTACTCCACCCTCTTAAATTACATCCAAATTGCTCGGGGCTGGGTATTATCTTATATATAAACGGACCAATTTTCGAGGGCTCCTGACACGTTCGATGGTTATGTCGCGTGAGTGGGCGTTTACGAAACTGCCTCTGTGGCTAGCTCATATATACTGAAAATTCAACGGAGAGAAAGCGTCAAGCGCGTGTTATAAGCATTTTTCTTTGATTAGTGTGTCGCGTTGTTGGATATTCCTATATTATTAACGATTTTTGTATAAAAGTATTTTATGTCTCGGCTTTCCACGATATTCTGGAGTGGCATACAAGTGTTTTCAATCACATAATTTGAATTATAATACAGTCTTAAGCTTAGAATCTAATGTGCATTTCAATCAATAGACTGATATAATAATGGCCCATAAACCAGCATCTACGCAGAACGACGCGAAAGAATGTAAAAGCGCGCACGAAACCGTCGTAAATCCCGCAATCGAGCGGCCATTATTACACTCTAATATAGATGTGCAATTCACGATCTAAGCACTCACAATTAAAAGACACACACACACACACACAATCTTTGGCTCTACTGTGTCTGTGTGTTGTCTGTCTGCCACGCGACTTTTTCTGCCTTTTCTGTTTCTTTCGCGCGCTCACGCGAAGGGACAATGAAAAGGAGCGGCGTCGGCGACTGATTGCGCATTGTCGTTGCGTCTAATGCTAAATTGAGCGACCGTAGGCCATTGTTCCCTGTATATATAGATACACACACACAAACACAACTCAGCCGGCCGGAAAGAATCGGTAATGCCGTATATACATGTACACACTCTGCTTTGGATTTTAATTAAAGTGTATTCTGAATTAGCCGTCGCGGCTAATGTATCTATATCTATAGATACGGTTTTCATTGAGAAAGCGCTACAGCGGTGTCTCTCTTTCGTCAATTAGAGATAATGTAGAGTGCCGATCGCGGAAAATACAATGACAAATACCGACGAGCGAGTATGTATATAAATATATACGCCAGAGCGGGTATAGTTCGTCATTCTACGCGCGGGCGCAAGAAACGTTAATGCGTTTTTGATGATTTAATCCAATTAAAGGCCGCGCGTTCGTGCGTATACGCACGCAAGCAGAGAGAGAGAAAGAGACTCGAGACAAAAAGTCGCGCTCTATATATAGGCATTCGCGGCAGAGCCATTTGCCGTAATTACGGAAAACGGATAATCGCGTCCCGAGCTGAATTGATTTAGCCTCTGCGTTTTCGACGCTTCCCTCCCCTGCGTTCGCAAAAAACTCCGAGCCTCCGCGCCGCTAGCTTCTTCGATATCCTCTCTCTCTTCTCTGTTTTCAAGTTTCCTTTAACCGTGCTAGCGCGCGCGTGCGACACACACAGCGGCAAAAAAGCCAGCGTCGGATGAAAAATGCATCCCCGGAGCGGAGCAGCCAACAAAGTCCGCGGAAAATAATTGGCCGATTAAGAGGGGAGAAAAGCGAGTTTTTGCCCCCTGCGCGCGCAAACGCGTGCGTTTGTACCGCACCAAGATGATTTGTCGGAGTATAGGGAGGCGGCGGCGGCGATTCGGACAAGGTCGCGGTCAGGTTGCCGTTAAAGGTGAGCCTACTCTCCCCCCACCCTGGACGGCGGGTCTTTCAAGTGGCACTGCGAGAAGAGAGCGTATATCGCCTACTAATCGCGAGGGAGAGCGAGAGAGAGCGGCTCTTTTATCGCGCGCTGCCGATCGCGGCCTTCGGATTGAAGCGAGCAAGAGAGACCGGGTCAACGGAACCCGCGCGAGACCGTCTTTATGTGCAGATGAAGAAGCCTGGTGGGGATGGCTGTATCTTTTTTTTCGGGGGCGACGAGGGTGGCCTTGGGTTCAGGCTTTATAATGAAGGAAATGCAGATAGTGCTGGAGGTGCGAGGAAAATTAAGCTTTAGCGATGTTTTTTCGAAAGATTTTTTTGCAATGATGAGTAATTCGTGTCTTTATGTAAGGATGACGATTTGTATACCGGGGATTCTTAAACTTACGTGACAAAGAGGATTTAATGGCGTTACGATGTCTGTATAAACTCACCTGCAACAAAAAGAAAAATATTGTAATTAGATGTGCGTTCAAGGTTGAGATTAAAGATAGAAAATAATGTAAGTATGTTCATTAAGGCTGTAAAAACGAATATATCACCAAGACAGATTTTCCGTTTAAATGTATAGTGCCTAACTACATCGTTTCATATATGTTATACAACGAAAAATCTAGGCCACCCTCGCGCCTCCAAAGCCCATCAATAACAACCCGAGGACTTTGCACCTCTGACCCTAACCTACACATACACACGCTCCACCGAAACGTACCCCGACACCTCATAATTCCTCCCATGACGCACTCCCGACTTTTCCCGGTCCATTTATCCTGCCAGGGAGCGCGCGGCGGCTGCCACGAATCGACAGCTCTCGCGAGCGTTCCAACACACGCAGATGATTATCAGCGCTAATGATGAATATCTCTCTCTCTCTCTCGTGGGCGCATTGCGAAAGCAGCCGCAGCTAATCTCGAAGCACCGTTGCACGCGCACTACACACCCGAGGAAAAAACACCTCGAGAAAAGGTCGATTATTATATATGTATTATACGCGTGACACGAGCCTGTGTATTAGAATTATGAAATCGTGCTGTGATGAGGTGCGGGAAAAACAAACGGATAAGTGGTATAAGGTTGATGGTTTGTGAGAGTTATTGAATCCGATTGACGAGGAATTATGTTCCGCGTTGTTAATGAAAATATGCTGATGAGGAACTCGGCGACCGATTGTTTTGATACGCGGGCTGTTATTGATGGCTGTTTTTATCGGGGGGTATACATTATTCGTTACACAGGCACGCGCGCGCCTTTGCAGTGCGCGTTTACACGGAACGGAATTGTAATTGTACATGGATGTGTGCGGATGATGGATGTTTAATTCATTAAAAGAAATAATTTTCGATCGCGGCGGCGGCGCGATGGAGCGGAACAAGTGTATAAGAATGATAATAACGAGGCGGCCGAGCGACGAGTAATAATGCGCGCTTTTCACGCTATGTATTTATGCATAAAGCGAGCGCGCGCGTTGCCCAAGAATTTATAGTGCCATTGTATTTTCTTGTATACTGTCTTATTACCATTATTATGCGCGCCGAACTTAAATCTATAAGTGCGCGCGCGCGCGCAACTCGATGAGTATGATATACACATGCGTATCGAATTTTTACGATGATTTCATTACTTCGGTATATACCTTTGAAATAGTGATTCCATATAGCCTCGCTGTAATTAGCTATCGAACACTCATTTCATTCATTAAGACGTCGATGTTTCTTTTTTTACACATCGGCCTCTATCCTAACCTTTTTTTCCAAACAATGACTCAGAATCCGAATCAGCGAATAATCCACAGACACGATTTCCACCGGCACGGTTCGTTTTTTTTTACCGCACAAACCAAACAAAGATATATATCTCTTTCTTTAAACCAACATTCTAATCGCATTTAATTACAATTTCAAATCAACACTTAGCAAATACGCTCGCGCCGCTTTGCACGTATACACCGACCTTCTCGAACATTCCTCCCCGAAAAAGCTGCAGCGGCGCGAACCGTTGCTCGCGCGAAACCACGCGGAAATCGGCTGTATATACTGCAGCAGTCGAATAATCGATCCTTTCTCGCACCCTTTGTTTACGCGCGCTCGGAATGCGTCTCTCGCTCGCTTCCTGTTCTCTCTCTCTCTCCCTCGATCGTGTGTATTTAAAGAAGAAAAAAAACACGGATCGCCGCGCTCGCTCTGCACGTGCCGATCGGCATATCGTTTGCATGTGAAATAAAGAACGGCTTTGTCGCGAACGAGAGGGAGAGAGAATGGCTTTCGGTGAATTAGAATTCTCTCGAGCGATTTTTGTTTAATTACGCGAGCTACAGGCGCGGTCGGGTAAAGGCCTGAATAGAAAAGGGTGTACGGCTCTATTTCCGAGTCGCTGAATTCTCCTTTAGCGGCCGTATAGGTCGGTAAAGGGGGAGTTGGGTTTTCGAGTGTATTGTAGAGAGTGCTTGCTATAGGGTTTTTCTTTGTTTGGCGCGGTTTGAAATGAGTTTATAGTTAGATATGTAGGTGCACTTCTCTGGTGAAATGAAATTGAGATGTTTGAAAATTAATCATGTTCTCTGTTAAATTGTTAAAAGTTTCTAAAGTACGTGAAAATCCTTCAATTTAACGTTATAACTAAGGTAAGAAATTCACATTACTTTCATAAAGTCATTTATGTGTCTTTTTTCTGAGAAGAAACTTTAAAACTATGATTAGCAATAATCAATTTCATTGATTAATTTTTCTTTTAGCTTACAGAGACTCTCACATAATAGAATTCCAAAATCTTTTATAGAATGCATTATAATGAAAAATAATTCAATAAAGGTTTTACACATTTTTTATTAATTTTTACCGTTTATGATTTAATTTGCTGTATTTTGTTTCAATATTGGCCGAATTAGATGACACGTCAGGTAATTTGGCCAAAATGCACATTTTACGCTTTTGCACCCTACAAATCGAATATCACATTTGGGGCGTTCTCAATTTTTTCTTGATAGTATATTTAGTATACTTTAAAGTCTTTTTTTACAATTTTGTTCCAACGCATTTACAGAAGGAGAAAGAATAACCCCAAGTTACCTTATATAGAAAACTTAAGATTATATACCTGAACGAATATAACCAGTAACTTTCAATTTCAGCACAAAGGAGAAACGATGACCGAATAAAAGGAGGGGGTAACAAATATATGCAAATCAAAAGGCAGTGTGCTCTCATCATGCGCCATTACCAGCACCACTACTCACCTCCGCAATAATCCTCCGCCGCCGCATCAAGCGACCGCATACCTCGGGGGCACACATATACGCATAGGTATATATAGCACTCGCACTGCTGATTACAAATCCTCGCCATTTATAACCACCTCCTCAGAGCGCCTCAAAACACGGACAATTCTCTCCCCCGAACCAGTCTTGCTCCCTCGCTCTCTTGCCCATCAGCATTAACCCTCATTAGTTGATCTCTACACCTGCCCTCTTATACGCATGATCGATAATGAACCGCGACTTCCATGCACGCAAATGTCGTGCGCGCGCGCTGCCACCGCCGCCGGGGTATAACGAGCTCGCGGTGCATTATCAGCGATTACGTTACAGTGGTATATATGGTAGTAGCAGTAGCAAGCGTGCGCACAAGGAGAGAGACGACGACGATTTCTACGAGGAGGAGCACGAGCCGCGGGCCCGAATGATTTATGAAAATCGACACGCTATGGTCGAGGCATTTGGCGCGTAATTCAATACGTCGCGCAAGCAGAGAGAGAGAGAGGGAGCGAGGGAAAAGAGCGTTTAGGTGCTTCTGTTATTATTACGGGCGTGCGAGGGAAGAAAAGAGAGAGAGAGCGAGAGAGAGAGAGCTTTGGAGTAGTAAATGTGCTGGGAGAGGAGGAGAGGTTTTTATTAGGGAGAATATGAGGGAGGGTTGCGGGAATGCGAAATGAGGCAAGAGAGCGTGGAGAGAAAGAGAGAGAGAGAGAGAGAGGAAATTCACGTTTAGCGCGGACGGGAGAGAGAGAGTTAGAGGTATACGGTGGTAAATGGATTTTTTGTGTTATGCCGGCGCGGTCAGTGGTAACCGGTAAGTGGTCGGACACATTTCATGCACTTTTATTCTGATTTACGGCCTGTTTTCATACATTTTTATCAGATTTTTTTAGAATATCGAGTTTGATGTGTACATTTCGATACTACTTTTAACTTTAGAAAAAAACGTTTATATCTGACACCATGCATTACTACCAAGTCACTAGTCGTTCTGAATTAAGACCGGAATTAACCATGAATAGACAGAAGTAAGCAGCCTTCATAGGTATATAAGCTAAAGCCCGAGGAATTACACCAGCGAACCTCCGTCGTCGAGCTGATATCACACAAGGTTCTATTTTTAGCTCATTTCGTTGAGCGGACGCGAGCGCGCACGAGCGCGATGACATTGCAGCAAATTGATATAAGCACACGCGTGATTGGGCAAAAGAGTGGCAGCAGCAGCGGCGGCACGAGACGACGAACTGACTCTCCTCTCTCTCTCTCTTTCTCTCTCTCTGCGTTCTTAGCCCGCGATGACGTTTACAAGAGCGTAATGACGAGCAGTTTTTTTTCGAGCTTTGTATATGTGGGACATTAATGCCTACGCGCGGCGCATGTGGGTAGCTTATTAAAGTTGGCTTTATTTTTAATAAATCTCGTGGCACTCGCGGTTAAACGAACTATAATTTTTTCATAATAAATTCAGCGTGTGCACGCATATCGAATAACGGACACACCGCGCCTCTTCTCTCTTCCTCGCCGATAAATATGTAATCGATTGGCCACGCGGTAAGAAAGATCGAGCGCGAACACCTATTGTCTCTCTCCCTCTCTCTGGAGGCATCATCTTCGCGCTTCATTTGCATGACGGCCGGGACCGCGCCGCCGTCTCTTTGTGATGCGAGGCTGCGCTAAAACGCGCCGCCGGAACTGCTGCGTGATCGATGAGGCTGCGCGCAGCCGTGCGGCGGAATTTCGTGAAAGGGTGTGTGTGCGTGTGTGTAGGCAGCGAAAAGTGAGGGAGGGTTAGAATGATGATGGGGTCTGCGGGTCTATGGGTGGGGCGTGTGTAGTACAAAGAGTTGAAGGGTAATTGAGTGGGAGTGGGGTATTTTGACTGGTATTGGGGGAGTAGAGGAAATTATAAGGTGAAAGATAAAAGAAAAAGGTTAAAAGTAAATTTACATTGATATATGGAAATTGCCTATATCGACGATACGTCTCTTTGTATTTTTGGGAAACGGGGACGCAGCACCTTTGACGAATGGGAGAACGAAAATGAGAAAAAAATCTTTGTACATAACTGGAAATTTATACGGGATCGTTTACCTCCGTAATTTATGTATACACATCTTTTTGAGTACAAAGCGTCGGCGATCCATCATCGTCGTTCACTTTTAATACGAAAAATTTTTCATCTCTCACGCGCGCGACAGTAAAATTCTTTTTCCACGATTCACCACCAGAACGTCCGCGAAGAAAAGAATACCCACCAGAAGCTACCTCGACGTTTAATTACACCGTCTGAGCACCGGGGAAGAAGAAGACAAAAAAAAAATCCACGAAACTACCGCAACGACCCATAAAAGCCCGGAGAAAAAAAGCCAAGTTCCCTCAAAAGTCCTTGGAAAACGAACGAAATTTTCACACACACACGTATAACCTTTTCTCATCCTTACTCATCCGCGACCGAGAGAGAGAAGAGAGAATTTCTCGCAAAGCCAAGACCGCAGGAGGAAAAAGCCGAATGTATAACAATGTCGGTACGCTGGGGGAAGGGGGAGCAGCAGCAGCAGCAGCGCAGCCCGGGTGATTTACTATCCGGCGCGACTGCGCGCGCGCCCTTGAAAGGGCCTCTCCTCTCTCACTGCGCTCTCTATTCGCAAAACCACACGTTCCCTCTCTGCTGCGCGCTCTCTCTCTCGCGCCCCTTTTACACTTGCACTTTATATAAGTTATTACTTTGGCTTTGAACGGGTAATAATTTTTACGGCGAGCGAGCGCGGGCAACTTCCTTTTTTTTAAGCGGCGCGCGGCTCTGCGCGCGCACGCGTGCGCATTAATGAAGGACGCTCTAAAGATGGTTTTTTCGCGCTGAGGAGAGAAGCGGCCAGACAAAGGGGAATAAATTGCAAATTTTATTCTCACGTTGAATACGCGCCTGCCTGCGTGCGTGCGTCTGCGTACAGGGGTAATTGACAATTTCGAGGATAATTTATATTTATAATAATTCAGTTTGTATTATTGCCGCGGTGCGCTGCGCGTTGTGATATTTCGCGAGAGCTGCGGGCTGAGTAGCTAAGTGTGTGTGCGCGATGAGAGATGCGCGAGCCGAGGAATTTATGGCGGATTATGCTTATGACCGCGTTTGCTGTTTTCTTTTATACACCTTGGTATGTACTATATATCTTTGAAAATATTTTTGTTTCCATTAGCGTTTTTTAGTTGAAGAAGTCTTAGATAATAATTATTCTTTCATTCTAATTATTAAAATTGATAAATAGGGAGAAGAATTTACATTTAAATCCTCTAAACAATCAGAGTTTATACTGACGTAGTACGAAAATAGCATGGTTACGATAGTATTTACGCTCCAGAGTTACGACGAATTACAGTAATCTCACCTGGAAAATCTTTCACTCTACACACACCTCTTATTACACCGTGCATCGAAGCATGTCACATCTTCTAACGTACGCAGATTCACCTCACGAACCTAAATTCCATCAAAACGCCACATCACCACTAAAATTAACCTTCATCACCTTTCCAAAACTAATCCTCGCTCATTCGCGAGCGCCAGCGTGAAACTCGCGTCATCCTCGACTCCTCCGGCCCTCGGACCTTGAGAACAATATAGCCGCATTATAAGCACACGCGCTTCTCCGGTGCGTAACTCCGGCCCTCGCTCGTCGTCAGCAGCGTTTTTCCTATATATCCACCTCGCGTGCGCTTTCCGTTTCCGTGACGCTCTATTAGCAGCGTCGTTATTCTTCTTTTGTTTGCGCTTAATGGCGTTGGTTTAGAGAGCTATAGGAGATATATATCTCCAAGTTCTTTCCTTTTTTTGCTACTCGCTCTACAGACGAGTTGCGGCGGCGTGATTAGCGAATTACGACGGGGAGGTGCAATTGCGCTGGATTACGGGAATTACGGTGTAAATAGGTGTATAGGAAGAGGGAGGGTGTAGATATAGACGAGCGTACTCGGGTTTGTTTTCTGTAGCTGCGTGTGTGGCTGTGTTGCGTGCGAGGGAAGTGCCGGTTTTTATGTGTGTGCATGCATATAGGTACGCGGCTAAGCGAGAAAAATTGAATAATCACGGGTATTGTGTACGTCAAGTTCCCGTCTCGTCAAGTATATAATATGCATCCGTATATACATATAGGCGCTACTTATCAATCGTAAAAGGCCACAAAACATCCCGAACACCGATCGATACACACCGATTTACATACGTATATACATACGCATTCTCACGTCACTCATCGAATCACACCTCCTCCTCGTAAACACGTATACACATCATCATCCATCCGCGTGTATATAAGCAAACAAATCTGTGCGCCAATTGAAGGCTGCGCATTGTTCTCTATATATA
>UCWB01000248.1:0-25999 GCA_900474355.1 Torymus geranii | reverse complement strand
CGAAATGTTTTCTGCAAGAAATAGAACGCGAAAGAGTAGACGCACCGCTTTTCCTGCGCGCGGTACTACGGGGTACACATGTGCCTCAAAATTTTTTTTATTTTTTTTTTTTGGAACCACTTTTTGAAACATTCTCCAGAGAATTGCTCATATACGTTCTCCACTATATGCTTGCTCCTTTATCCCGTGCTCTCGCGAATTTCCTCATCGCGCGGCCCGATCTCAAGGTTTTAAAAAGCCCGCAGAGGACGACGCCGCCGCCACTTGTTGATGGCTGTGCAGCTGCTGCAGTGGCGCATTGTTTCGGAGGCTTATTTAAACGCTGATGCGCGTCTGTGTATGGGTATATGTAAGGAGAACGAGAGTGGATGAATGTGGGAAGAGAGACTGAAAGGGGAGGTATAGGGGTATGAGGGTTAATCACGAGTGAAGGTAGAGAGATGGTGATAAATCGAAAAGTAAAAGTGTAGGTATACATTAATTTATGAAGTTGAAATGATTTTAAGAGGTTTTTAATAGAATGTGTATTGTAGTGGATGTTAGGTGAATTACGTATGAATATAGGCCAAAATTGGTTGTCAAAATAATCGATCGCATTAATTTTAGAAGAATGACTGATGATTTGTGATGGCATTGTGCTTTTTAGAGAGACGTATATTCAATGCAAATTTTTATAATGATGATTCAGAAAGAAAGATATATTAATATCTATGATGCAATCTTTATAATGTATTTTCAAAAAAAAATAATAATCATATTTATACAAAATTGTTATTATTATACAATTCTGTACGGATCATCATTAGTGAGATTCGATTATAACACAATACAAATCACTATAATAAATAACGTTTTTCAGTTATAAATAATAATATTGTTAATTACAATAATTACAGAACAAAAACTCTCAACAAACAATTAAGATACCACCTATAAAAAATCTGCAACACTGCATTGTATAATCGCATAAAATTTCCTTAACCGCGCAAACGATCAGAGATTAGCATGAATTACATTAACGAAATATATATATGCAGGCCTCGCTGCGAACTTTCAGAAGATAAGTAAGAGAGCGCGCGGGGGGTCAAGAGGTAAAAGGTTCGCTCGAGTTGACTCTGCACGGAAAATGCTGACGAAATTTAGGTTACGTATATACACTCTCTCAACGGCATTTTAACTCTTTTTCAACCCTTTCCACGACCCTCGACGCGCGCACAAAATCTTAAAACTTTCATTATTATAACGTTTAACTGTCCGGTCTAAACTCACCACTATAATATGCAAATGATTCACTATACACTTGGCGCGAAAGCGCCGTTTAACGTTTGCCCGTGACTCACACCGGCCGAAATTGAGCCGTTGAACTTGCACTTTTATCACAACCCGCGCGTGGGGAGGAGAAAGGAGGGAGTTGCGCTTGTTTACGCTACTGTGATCACCGCGCGGGAGTGACATCAGGCGCGAAGATTTTAGCGATGATTCAGGAGAAAGTGCAGCACAAATGCAAGAAAGGAAGAGATAAATGATCAGAGCGTGCGCGCGTAGCCGAATTAAACGATAAACGCGAAGTTGGCCGGATGATCCGGCAGTTGGGATGATGATTCATCGGAATTAAAATGAACCCGCGGCGTGGATAATTTCGATTCGTATATATAGAACATTAACATATAATTACGGAGGCTCGATTTGTCAGTCGGACCGGTCGGACGAATCAATTCGCGTTTCGATTGATTTTAAATTTGCATATGGGTTCCATTATTAAAGCTTATACTCTAATGCGATTATATTAAGCTAATAATAATAATAATGATTTCCATTAATCACCACATATAACATTCAACAGTTTGTTTTAATAATGAAATTCCTTCATTTATACCAGGCAACCAAAAACTTGACGCCCCATTATCCCCAAAACCCGCTAGGAATTCAAACGCGCTTCCCCCGCAATTTCCCGCCAAACAAACGCCCGAACGATAACGACGTCGCCCCCGTTATACCCCAAACAGTTTCATTACACATCCGTATCTCGGCTTGGCCTTGGCGCATTGTTTCGAGACCCGGGCCATGCGGAGGATATACCCGGATATCGGCGCTCTCGCGTCGTTTCGGCCAATCTCGCGCGCATACCTGCAGCATATCCAGCCGGCGGTGTATAGTAGTAGTAATTCACGGTTCGTATTGTATTCCGTGTGTCCGCTACTGCTGGAATTTCTCGAGAACGGTCGCGTGACGTCACGCGGAGCCGAATTTCCGAGAAAAGAGCTGGATACAGTTACAACCTGCCGTCGCTGTAGAGGTGCGTATATTATAGTGGAGTGGGAGGTGTTATAGTGCGATGGTTGTTGTGGAACACGAGAGAGGAGAGAAAGGAAAATAGTGTAGTGATGGGTGTGAGGGAATACGGTGGTAAAGTATTAAAATTATAAATTGTGACGTATAAAAATGCTTTAGAAATTGTCAGATAACAAAATTATTGAGTTAAGAAAGACATTCTTATTTTCTCCATCGCAGTGTATTTTACTGAGATATAACGTAATTTTAATCTAAAGTCGGGATAGAGTCTTGAAATTTCATTTTACTATAATAATTATAGGAACGACCTACTTTCGTGAATCGAAAATTATAAAGAAAAAAAAGCATTCCTTCCTGATACAAGTCACCTATACAAACCAATAGGAATAAATCTTCTACTTACTTACCAAAACCCAGCGAGCGCACCATACATCACTCGCTACATTTCGTATACGAAAAGCGCAGCATTTCCCAATCACACCAATTTTTCTCCTCAACGACCTTCGCTCTCTTTCACCGTTCCCCAAACACCATGCACTCACACAGTTCTCTCTCTCTCCCATTACTTCCCGCAATCCGAACACCAAGCGGCTAACAAGTGCACATACACACACACACGTCGCGCCATAAATCTCTCTCTCTCGCAAAAAAAAATATCCTCCGATTTACATCGACGAGTTGCGCAATTCGCGCGTATACCTGTACAAACGAATCAATCGCGAAATTTACAAGCCCGGGTAGTAGGTGTATATATAATCTATCCGCACGGGGGATATATATCGGCAGCGCGGATCTATTATTATTTATTTAGCGCGAGCACCAAGGAACACGCTGCACGTGTTGTGGGAGAAATGTGGATTAACAATGAGGCGGCGCATGGTTCTTTTTTTTCTCTCTCTTCCCTCGGTGCAGGTTCGGTTATATTGCGTGCGGCTGTAACAGCACAGCGGATGTAATTTTTTCCAGAGAGAGCTCGGGCTGTGAGATTCGCGTGGCTTCTGCGCTGCTGCAAAGGAGATCGATGTAGGCCGAAACGCTGCAGTTGTTTAATATATCGTTGTGAATATATAGGTATTTGTCGAGGATATATAAGGTACTTGCACTTTCAGCGAATATCAATTTAGATGCGGGCTTGTGATAAAAGCCGTCTGTTATTTGCATTGTTTTGATTTATGAAATTGGCCGCGTAAAGGTATTATAGTGTTCAACTTGATTATTGTCTGCATTTATCAAACGATATATAGTTAGATTAACATTAACAGGTATGAAAAAAACACTTGCAGCTCTTTAGATTTTTACTCCGCGGTACTACTAAACATCCAATATACGAGCGAAACCTTGTTACCACGCACTCTACACACACACATGTTCCCTCGACAAATCGCATTTTTGCGAACCACTTTTGCTCTCACAACTCACACCGCCAGAAGCAATAAAATATCCCTTATCCACCTTTCTATCTACCAATATCTCTCCTCTTCTCTCTCTCTCTCCTTCCCTTTCGTCGGTTTCCGGTTATGCGTCTCACGCGTGCGCGCGTGCATGCACCGAAATACCGTCACCTGCGTGCATGCATGTGTATGTATGCAAGTACCGTTGCACGATCGATTGTCCGCCGTGCGCGTACATACATACATACTTATCGGCGATTTTTATTTAATAAACACATATCGAAGAGAGTGAAGGTTATATCTCGTGTACGGTGCGTGTATATACAGCGAGAAAAGCGCGTGTACGCCAGTAGTTACAGCTTTCAAAAGTGAAACTTAATCCGCCGAGGCGAATTGATTAGGGTGTGATAAAATCATTGTTCCGATAGGGGATTTTTGTACACATGATCACGTGCGTGTGCTGTTGCGATGATAAATTGAGTTTTTAGCGAGTTACGCTCTGGTTGTTGGGAGAGATTAGCGCGCGATTATGTCGTTGATAGATTTCCTGGCGTTTTGGAATATAATGTTCAAGTTTACGTGTATACGCTTTCTATATAAGGGAACACGATGAATTCATGTTTCGTATTGTGCGTGTGTTATTGGTGGAATGGTGGAATACGGGAAGTTGTAATGCCATTACGTTGGTATGGAATGTCACTCGGCGCTTCGACAGAATTATCACACAACTGTGGTATAATTACCATACAATAAAAGAAAATCGTGAAATATCGCTTGGTATTCGGAACACGCGTCAAAGTGACTTTACGAAACGTGGTTTATTTTTAACTTGAGGAACTGTCGATGGCGAGCACGCGTGTATAGGAAACTTATCGGACGCGTATTTGGAAGTGTATCGAGATGACGGTTATTTACGAAACAATGGAAATTTTTGAATAATTACGTAACTATATTATATTGTAAGTAAAGGTGAATAATTTTTAGCGTATATGTACCTTTGATTTATGGTTTAATAAAGAGGTACATTTTCACTTCTAATGAATTCAAGTACCGTAATTGTGTTGGTCAGAAATAGAGTGGCGTAAAAAATTGAGATATGGATATATTTGGATTTCGTAGAATTTAAACCACCACTATGGGCCTACAAAGAGGATCTCTATTGCTTTTTTTTAAATTATAAATAATCGATATATTGACTTATATTCAAACTTTGACATTGAATATCTATAAAAACGATAAATATATGACTTCAGTGCACCACTCTCATTCTAACCCACACAATTATTCACGGACAACAACTTTTCGTGTCAAACCAACCAGAATTTTTATAAATATGTATAAATTTTGATCAACGTAAGACTTCCTATATAAGCAATACAACATCACATAAAATTTGTATCCACTATAAATCCCATTCATCTTCTTCGAAAATTCCCCAACTCTTAAGGTACCCTTTCAATCAATCTCCGCTATATTACCAACCCCTGTTACACAAACACTCCACGTACCAACGCCTATATAAAAACAAAAAGCAAAAAAAAAACACCTCAATCCATCATATTCCATCCAAAAACCATCCCTCACACACACAACCACAAGTTCGTTCAACCCTCGGGCGCGCTAACTCCATTACCGCGCGTCATATCTCGCGCAACGATTAATCCGCCTCGCGAAAGAAAGCTCAGCTGGTGCGGTTGTCGCGTGAGTCACGCGCGTGCAGCGCGACAGGTTTCCCGAGGCGTCGCGCGAGCGCGAGCCATTTAGAGAGAATCGAGAGCTTCCTCCTCTCTTCTCTATCGCCTTATCGGAATGTCGTGCGGTTTTTGCGTGGAGAGAGAGAGAAAGAGAAGAGGATGGGATAAAAATTGTGTCAGTCGTTCGTTGACGCGGTGGTAAAAATAGATAGCGAGGGGGTTTAGTGTGGCTTTGTTTTGTGTGTGGTGTGGAAGGTTTGGTATAAATAGACGGAATGTAAGTATAAGAAAGTATATTTATGGGTATTTGTTTATGTACGTGGGTCGTCGAGTATAGGTCGATTTTTAGACACTTTTTAAGTATATTTTGAATTTTGTTTAAAAGTGTAAAAGTTTATATAAAAAATTATTAATAATTTTGATCATTAGAATTTCAATGCGTTCGCCTACTTTTAAAGTAAAAGCAAGTAGAAACCTCCAAGTTCGAAGTAAAAACTTTAAAGCCGTCATTTCACGATGTCTCAAAGAAAGCACGCACGTAGTATTTGTTATTCAATGGTATATACATCTCTCGTTGGTGAAAAATCGAAAAAAGTAGACCTCATAACTCGTACTTTCTTGAGACGTTTCTATGTAGAAAAGAGTTTTCCTAGAATCACTTACGCAGAAGTAAATTCATTACTGCACGCGCTTGTACTCTCCGCGCG
Organism: Torymus geranii; assembly: GCA_900474355.1. NCBI lineage: Eukaryota > Metazoa > Arthropoda > Insecta > Hymenoptera > Torymidae > Torymus > Torymus geranii. The sequence continues at coordinate 19,915 of UCWB01000248.1, read as the reverse complement.
TGGCTACATGCGGTAGTATATGTTCTGGCTTTTTATATGTATACCTCTAAGCCATTGCCAGACGGTATAACATAGAGCTCTAATAATTATGAACAAGTGAAATTTTCCCTCGCCGCGATTCTTGCCAACAACATCAAAGTGAAATCACGCTTTTTACGAGCAAAAGTGTTATATATTTTTTTCGTTGTCAATTAGCGGATAACTCTTTAAAAATTCTCTTTTCTAATCGTAAACGGCGCATTTTTGCCGCGCGCTTCCCTCGATGCGTATAAATCAGATTTATAATTGAATTTCAGAAAATTGTTTACTCGGTTCTAAATAATCCTTTAAGCTTTTCTTAAAGAGATAACGTATTAATTTCGCCTTTGTAAATCAGCTTCTCCCTTGTTATCCTGTTACCTTTTGCACATCGATGAAAACGTCCGATTAGATAAGTTAATTTATTGGATTATTCATCACACACGGTTGTGCGTGCGCTCGCGCAGGGTATATCGGCGAATCCAATACTGCGCTTTTATCGTACCATAAATTATAAAATAATTACCTATAACAGCGACGCGCCCGTGCATTAAACGTTCGAGCAAATTATTACCATAACTTTATTAACTACCTTATAACAGAGCTCAAATTTTTCATCAAAATATATACGAAATTTTTAATTTTCGCATTCCTCATATTACGTTTCATACCTACACTTGTATCTTAATTTTATCAACTCGTCGTCTGATAACGGTATGACTCGCTTTTTAATTGCCGCAGTTTAACTTTACAAAGTTATATCGAGAGAGAAAAAAAATTGCTTTTCTGCGCAAAAAATATATTAATGCAATTTATTAACAGTTCGTTTAACAATACGGTTTGTTTATTAATGTAATTATTAAAAATTGCGGTTTTACGTTCAATCATTAACGTTTTTTTTTAAACCAAAACAAATATGAGGTCAGGATTATGTATATCAAAATGATTAATATACTCGAAAACAGTTTACGATCGGTTTTATCGTTAATACCCAGAATAAAGTATAAACAACACTTTATAAGAAGAGCTCGGTCTCTACCTATAATATCTATAGAGTTTACATAATCGACAAACCAAAATTCTCACATTTTTTTATTTTATTCTCCGAATTTTTTATTTTTAATACTTATTAAAGTAATTTGCTGTTTTAAATTTATTACGAACAGTAGAGCAATGATAAAAAAGCTTAAGAAATGAACGACAAATTCAAAATTCACTACATAGGAATGAACTCTCTAAAAATGAATATGAGAAAAGTCGCCACTGTGAAAAAAATTGACTAATTATTTAGCAAATATTCACTTATTGAAGAAATAGAATAAAATGTTCACTGCACAACAAGTGAATATTCACTAAATAATTAGTCAATTTTTTGTTCACTTACTTGTACCAGTCAACGACTTTTCACATATTCATTTTTCGAGAGTACGATTACTCCGTATGTATACTCTTCAACCATTATAGATCGCACAATACACAACCCAATAAATCCCTTCGCCACTGCAGCACATGCACCAACCCAGCGCACACCTGCATCACCTACCTCATCTCCCTCACGATTTGTCGCTCCTTTTCCACACAGCACATAATACCGGTTTCTCCTTACACCGGGATGTCATTACCCCCGGTTCATTCGCATGCGGGCCTCTCGCGAGAAAAAACGGGACCGACCGACCAACACACACATACACCATCGAAATTAAGGGTAATTCGGATGATGTTTACGTTCGCGCGATGAGAGGCTGCTGTGCGTTTGATCGGGAGCCGATGAAAGCACATACACACACAGTCGGTAACGGTTTTGGTAGTCGACGTGTTTGCGTAAGATGGGGTTTATTTGCGTTATATTTCGATAAAGGATCTTTGACGCACGGCGCGAGTTATTAATTTTTCTGATGGGGGATCGTTACGATGAGAAGGTTGATATGTGGGGTTCACAGTTATTTTATGTTGTTGGTTTTGGAAGAGTTTTCGAAACAAAGTGGAAGATAAGCGCGATCAAGTATTTTTCTTTTTTTTTCATGGAAGTAAACGATGTAAATCGTTGGTAACTACTGTGTTTCAGCTATATTCACGCACGCATCTGCATTATGCATTTAGACTGCATATTACGCATACACGTGTACCTATCTGCCTACCCGTCGAGAGATACACACCGATTTCCATTTTTCGTGGGTTTCACCTCCTCCCTTTGTTTCCTCCTCTTCCTAGTCCGCATGCTCGCACATGAACTCCCATTCAAATTCCTTTCTCACGTCTCTCTCTCTCTCTCTTTTTCACTCTCGTCTGCACCGAAACGTTTTATTGCGTCATGCGCGGCGCGCGCTGCGTTCGTCATGTAGATGTGTGTCCGTGTCTGGTCTCTCTTCTATCGCTCTACGGCCGGATAGCCGGCCGGTGGAACCCATTTTGGAGGGGAAAAATTGTTGTGGGCGCGCGCAGCTGATTGTATGTAATCTGATGAATTTCTTGGAGATTCGTATACCATACATGAAGCGAATGCTGGTATGGTAAACGGCTACATTCCGTGAATGATGGTGTATTATTTTGATTGATGATGATACGCAATAAAGTTGAATTTAACATTCCGTTGTACTATTATAATTGCTGTCATCATTTAGCCGCGCGATCGCTCAGTGAAATTTAACGCTAATTATAAGCTTCTTATATTTTACAAGGATAAAGGAAAGTTGGTAAAAAAAAAGGTTTAAGTTGTCTCTATGTATATTTTGTAAACAATTATTCGGTAATTATTTTAAATTAATGGGTTTGGTAACATTCTAATGTCATATATCTCTATTTGAATCTTGATTAATGCGTGTACCCCTTAATTAGATATCTTGCGCTTATAGATATAAGTTATTATACACGCAAATCGCTTGACTATAACCCAACCCAGCCTCTCCTTATATTACAAAATTGAATTCTTACCAAAAAATACGACAGTACCCATCAACCATTAAAAACTCCAAAAACTAAATCAATGACCCACCAGCATACCATCTCGCTTCAACATTGCCCCGACACACATATAATACTTCCTCATTCGTCGCCTCACAATTCCCTCGTTTCCAGTCACAATGCCGCCTATAAAACCATCATCCACTCTACACACACATATAGCTAATCAAACCTCTAAACCCGCATATACTCTTCTCCTTCGGCGCATATAATACACACACACACACGCTTCCCTCGTAAACAGAACAACCCATTCAGCGCTTGCGCGCGCGAGAGAAAGTCATAGAGCGTCGTTTCGCAACCTCGCGCGCAAGCCCTTATCGGATTCCGATCGACCACGAGTGTATATACGCGTACACGTACTTGCTATATCCCTTTTTCCTTCTTCCGATGAGAGAGAGAGAGAAAAGCTTTGACTAGTGGATCGTGACGATCCGACGCCGGCGATGTCGGCGGTTTGGTTGTTGAGAGGTCCTTTTTTTTCTTTCTTTCTTTTGGCAGCGTTTGAGCGTTCGATGGAACGGCGGTTGAGCTGCGGGATTGTGTGGGAGGCGGAGGAGGGGGATAAACGGTAATGGAGTGTAGTCGGCGATGAGGGCTTGCGGCGCTCTTTTTATCGATATATATAGGATTCGGTTGATGGAATTTACAACTGTTCGGATGTAAGATTTGGTTATAATTGTACAATATGACGTATAATGTAACAGAGAGGTTTTCTCGAAATAATTAATGGAAGAAAAAAAAATGTTAGTTTAATATAGGGTGTTTTCTATATTTTTCTATAATGGACACACACGTGTATACGACAAAATGAACGATAGGATTGTTAATAAAGCTAATAACATCGGCCGAATAATGTTAATTTGAACAAAATTTCAGCTCCTTAATAACCGGTTCTCTCAGCACTTATCATACATTAACTGATTTTGATGTATATATAACGTTATTAAAACGAGCTTTCACTGCGCGTATACACTTATTAGATATATAATGAAAGTTTTTTTTTTCTAATATCCGCCGCTAATTTATACCATATTTGAATTTTCAACGATAATATATATATAAGCATGTGAAAATAAACATAAAAAAAACTTATATTTTTTGTTTTTTCTCAAACCAACGTTATACCGTTATTAAACCACATTCAAGTACGATTAAACTAAATCTCATTGTTTTGCTCATACAAATCTCGGCTATATACGAATAAAAGAAAAGCAAAGATCGAAACTCCGATCCCGCAGCCGCGGTGATTAATATGATTATTAGAAGAAAGTGAAAGCTAATATATATATACCTATACACGTGCGTGCACACACAGACATTACACGCGTTAATGACCATCGTGCCTCTCAAGTCCGAGATGTACTGTCTGCGCTACCACTAGACTATTGCGCAACGATTAAGCAATTAAGGCGCGTAAATGGAACGCGAGTACATGATCTGCATCGCGTCTGATACACAGACAGCACACGCACACGTTCACGTGTCATTCTCACCATTAAGTATCAATCTTGACGCGCGGGGCTATAATAACACGTTGGCGCGACGTGAAATCTTCATACATCGTATGTATGAATATACTTTATTTTTTTCTCTCTCTCGGCGTTAAAATAAGTGGCTTTCCGATAATGGCTGAGAAACTAAGTTAGGCGAGCTCGGGGCCTTTGAGCTGTAATTACGCGCCTTTACTTTACGCGGCCCCCCTTCACGGTAATGCATTAGTCAAATGAAGTGGCCGAATGGGCTTCCTGTACAGGTTTCCCGTTCGCAGGGGGGATGTAATTATACCGAAAATAACATTTTTGTGTCTAAAAAGAACAATTCTTTGTTCATGCTTTTCATTGATATTTTACGAGCTCTGTAACGATCTATCACATACACAGAATAGTGACAAACTTATAGGTACGACAAAAACAAACATTATACACTCTATACATAAATCACTCCTAAAAAAAAAATCTCCGCGCATGATGATGATCGGCCCCCATGTTTACTCAACTCTGAGCCTCCAAAAAACCTCTCGTACATACACGTGTCACCGTCCCATCCTACCTCTCGAAACTTCTCCAACAACGACAGAACCTGCCGCTCGTATATACTCGCGAAACATCTGGAGCATCGCGGCAGTATAGCAGGAAGTTATACAGCCACTCTCGGTGCCTGCGCACTTGTTACGTAATGCGAAAAACGCCGCTATAAATATCAGAGCGCACGCTGCTGCTGTCGTCGTGTGGATGGGGCTCGGTTTACGCGCGGTGGGTGTAATACTTGCGAAATGGGAACGGGCGGTATAGGACAATTGGGAGGTTTTCGGTGGAAAGGTGGGTACGGAAGTTATGGGTGGTACAGGTGAGGATGGGCATTGTAGATGGAAGAAGTGACGGATGTAGTTGGGTAATGGAAGTATTTGTGTATGGTGGTAAGTGGATGCTGGTGATTTTGATTTTTTGGAAAAAAGTGGGCCAAAAAATGTATATACTGGAAATTGTATTTTTTATTTTGTGGTGTATCCAAATTTTTGTATTTCTTATGTATAATACAAACTTAATGAGACTGGAACAAATTTAATCACATGGAAAAATCCCGCAAGCACAAATACTATATTTTTTTTATTTATTTAATTTCTTAACTTCAATAAAATACCGATCAAATCGACAGAAACTATTACAACATCAACAATGGGAAAAATTACGAGCCATAATTATATTACCAAAATTATCGGTTGCCAGCACTTCGCTCGGCACAAATAACAGCCTCTCCACTTGAAAAACCAAACAACCGCGCACACTCAAACAATTATATATATATATATACCGATACATAACGACAATTTCACACTTCCCTGACCATAAATATCCCCTCTTCGATCCCCCCAATAACCCACAATCTACTATACACGTTCGCCTCACTTTCTCGACTCGTAAAACACACGCGCGAGCGCGGGAAAATTGAAAAATCGCTCATACATAGCACTACCCCGCTTCCTTAATCGCTCGTGTCCCTGTCTCTCGCTTCTATACAGGTGGAATTACTCCGACGCGTGAATCACTCGCGGATAGTTTATGTGTACCTATGGGGTTTACATAACGCAGATCTCGCAGCGCGCGGTTGTCAATGGGGAATATATATACGACGCGCACGCGCGGGTGGCAAGAATCAGCGTTACGTGCGGGTTCGTATTATATACACGATTGTGCGCGCTTTTTTGGTAGTGATGTGTATGAACATTGGCTGATTAGATAATGGGGGGATCGCGTAAGCGCCGCGGGGAGGTGATTTTTCCGGGCGTGTGATTGGGATCGGGAGATTTATGGTGGTTCTATACTATATTGGGAATTGCCTTGTTGTGTCGGTGTAAATTGAATTACGGGGCGCGGGTTGTGCATTCGAATAACAATGGCACAGGTACGGAATTTATATATCCTTATCCGAATTGCCGTTAAGTAAGCTTTGATCGTAATTTAACAGCTCTGTATTTTGCTGAATTATTCTTTAGTGAAAAGTGTACAATTTTTATTTTGAGAATCGACTAAAAAAAATGCTACTATCTCACAAAGTAAACCAAAACTTTTTACCGTCTCCATCCCCATTATACCCATCTCACCACGACACGTACGCCAGCATAAATCCTCCGTATATATCCCAGCAGCACCAACGTATAATATCGACAATTACACGATCCTCGTCACCACGCCGCTGTACCTATAAAAACCTGCGGCAATCAAAAGCTGTGCCACCCATCGCCCCATTACCGGCAACAAGCAGTGAGAGCGAAAAAATTAACAACAACAACAACACCTCTCGCAGCAGCACACACCACCAGCGCGGATACAATTAAAAGCGTAAAGCGAAGAAATTACGTGGCGGCGAATCAGCGAAAACATCGGGTCGTTAACTTCTCCAGTCTCCGAGAGGGACGCGATAAAGCAGGTTTCGCTGTGTCGTCGTTGTGTCTTTTTGCGCGGATGGCGAGCGCTGAGTAATCGAAAATCGCGACGACGACGAAGGCTATCGGTTATGTGCGCAGGTTCTATATATACTATTGAAAGGTTTATAGGGTACGTTAGCGGATTTTGAAAAAAAAGTGTATAGTGTAATCTCGTTCGAAATGGTTGTACCTAACTACACTTTCTAAACTTACTTTGTTCTTTGTTTTTCTCGTATCAGCAAAAAAGACAGTGCTCCACATTTGACACCTCATTAAAGCGTTAACCATCACGGCAAAAAGCCATTTCCAAAATACATACAAAAGAAGGTTAAGCTGGAACGCAGCAACTTTTAATGAGCAGTCGAAAAACTTTGCTCTTTCTCTCTGTTTACCGTTCAATGCGGCTAAATATTTCGCGCGGCCGGCCGGTAAAAAGTTACTTCGTCGCGCTATATATCGAAAACGAGGTCAGCCGCGTATTTGGCCCCTGCCGCATTAACTATAACTTCGGGCAAAAACTTTTGCCGATCGGCGGGCAAGTGTGAAGAAAGCAAATAGATCTACGTCATCGAAATTGAAGGACCAAGGAGGCGATTTTCATCGAATTTTTCGGTTCGTTATAGCGCGAAGAGAAACTTTGAGAACGATCATAACTTCGCGACTGCGGTCAAGGCCGTTAAATATACGCACACCGTAAATATTTGTGAACTTTCAAGGGAGAAAATGCTTCAACTTTCGTTATGGACTTTCCCCTTAATCCTAATTAAATGAGAATCGAGCGAGCGAGCAAACCTCTAACCAATATGTTGTATATAATCCGCGATAAAAATAAAAGGTATATTACGCGCGGGAGCAGAAGCGAAAAAGCGCCGCGAGATTGGATTGGCGTCGGCAGAGGAAATGCAAAATCCTGCTGGCAACGTATAGCGCGCAATTTATTTACTTGTGAATTGCCCGGAATTGCGAGTAAACATCGTTCTTTTTCTGCTGCCGTTGCCGTTTGCGTGGTGATGGGGATGTTGATGGGACGAGTAATATGGTCAGAGTCATATTTTTTTGAGGACTTTTAGGGGAAGGTGCAACAAAGATGTTTTCCTTTTAAATAAACAAATTGTTATATTTATAGAATAATGTTTATCGGAGATGTTGTAAACATACGTCTTTGAAAACGATTCAATTCTCAGAATGATAAAGCTTCTCTTACACGTGCCAGTCGCAGTGACGCAAGTATACCCAGATGATATCGTGTCTTATAATGATTTCTTTATTACATATACATAAATACACTTTATTCAGCGAGTTTACAAACAACGAATATTGTGACAGAAAAACACACGAGAATAAAAGTAAATCTTTAGGAAGGCTTTTTATTGCTAAAACATCCGTATGACTCTTGCAAAACACACAGCGTCGACGCGATGATCACAAACATTTCCAGTCCCGCGCTCAAGATAAAGTTTATATCTCTCACGTTCACACACACATACATACAACGTTGAATTTCATTCTTTCTCACTCCGCATATATAAAGAATCCGTATTCGCAGCTCTCGCGGAAAAGATAAAACAAAAAGCACCATTTACAGCCGCTAATTCCGCAATAAATCTTGTACCATCAATCCATACCAAAAGAAAAAAGGAAACCTCCTCGCGCTCCACTTAACCACCCTGAATAAACCATAACCCCGTGCAATAAAAGCGCTGTATATACGTACGTCTGAATAACCAAAATCCCCCGTTGTAATTTTATGCTGCTACTTCTTTCTCTCGATCGCGCGGTTTTCACCTCATCCATAAATTCAGCCCGGTTGCCAATAAAACGCACTGTATATACGTACGCACGCATCACGCGGGAAGAAGAAAGCGCGTCGATATGTTTGCCCCGGGGCTGGGAAGTTAATTAGCCGGGGCTGCGCGAGATTAGCTTCTGGAACTGCGATGATTAAGAGTGCAGTGTAGTGGATGGGGGAGATAGGCGGCGGATAGTTCGTGTAATGGAGGTTAGGGGTGTGGGATGTATTAGGACAAAAGGCGATTTTAATTAGGTGGGGGGTATAATATGTGATAGTGAATTTTTGGGTGGTGACTATGCGTCTCTTTTAATTTTATTTAAGTTAATTAAATTAGAAGCGGGGTTCATTGCGATAATACTCTGATACACAGGGAAAAAATAAACAGCAAATCTTGCTGTTTTGCACAAGTTAAATCAATTGGATAAGGAAAAAGTAGAAACTGATTTAGAAAAAAGCAGAATTCACTTTTTTTTAAGTTTTAAAGTAAATCTATGGTTTACTTGAAATGTATATCAAAGGATCGATGCTAATCTTACTTTACTAAAAAGCGAATTCTACTTTTTTTCAAAGCACTTTTTACTTATTCTTATGAAAGTAAAATAAACTTGCTTTTATACAGTTAAATCAACTGTATAAAATGTAGAAATTACTGTATTTTTTTAATACAGAGTCTACTTAGGACGTTAATACATACTTCGACAACAATTATAAAGATTTAAAAATAAAAAAATCAATAAAACTGCAAAACTCGATAACTCTCTACCTCCGGCACGAATATTCACCTCGCGGTACTGCAGCGAACTTCTCGGCCTAATTAATTTGTACCAAGAACTACCATGCGCCTCGACCATCTCTCGCCCGCCTTAATTACTCGTGCGCGATCGAAATTTATCGCCCTCTCGTACACTCTCTTGCACGTATCCATCTCTCTATATAAAAAAGAATAAATCTTACACTACACCATACCACGCAGCCCTTGAATATTGATAAGCTCCTGCGCGCGTTCGCGGAATCGCAAATATACGTATCTGCCTTTTATATCGAATTGGTCGGTGATGTGTGTAAAGCGAAAAAAGTACTACGCGGTCGTCCTTTCACTTGCAGATCGCGAGATAGACGGCGTTTATTTGTGGAACCCCGAGGAGTGTATATATACGTATGAGTTAATAAAAATCATTCGTGGGGTTCTTGCGAAATATTACAATGTGGCTAGTTTCGTAATAACAAGCAGCACCGCGCGCTTAATAAAAGCGAATTATATGTATATATGAATTTTCCGTGAGTTTCTTATTATATACATACACACGTGATCGCCGAGTGTGCCTATTGTTAGGTTATATATACAGAACGATCGAATTTGACGTACGAGCCTGTAACAATGAATTTTCCTTTTCTGTTTCAGGTAAGCGCAGCAGTCTAACACACTACAGGGGCTCTATATCGATCGGTGAGTCCGAAATCAACTCGTTTCCCACGGGAAACTTGCGAACTCGTTACAACTTGCATCGGGCGGACTTTTAATGCGAAATCAGCGCGTAGGTATATATAAAGTTTTGATGGAGCGTGCGTTGAGATGCGTGCGAGTGAGCGCCGCCTGATGCGGAGGTGGATTAACCAGCGCAGGTAGAAGCTATAATATTAGCCGGAACAATTTTAATACACTGTTGGGTTATTGTTTTGTAAATGGTAGCATAGTGGAGTTTGGAGAGTATATAGCTGGGTGGGGTTAAGGATATACATACAGGGATTTAATGATAAGTGAAAAGGGCGGTTTGTATGCGTACTATATTATAGTTAAAATATTTCAATTCGCTGAAAACTATACTCTCATATATTCTCTAAATATGAATAAGAAAAAACTCGTTGATCACTGGGTCAAGTAAGTGGAAAAATTCACTTATTATATGCAGAGAAAATTTTATTCCACTGTTTTAATAACTGAATATTCACTACAGAAAATCTTTTTTCATTTATTAGCAAGAGTAATCGACTTTTCATTTAGAGCGTATCATCTCGTAAAAATTTAGGTATCTTACATTCGACTTTTTGTCTACTTTAAAACAAAAAATCTAAAACATCTCGAAATCGATTCGACCATTTCTTGAGAATCAAAAGAATTCACTGAATCGCTTATATTACCATTTCCCTCCCGAAAACCAGCAAAGAAACCGACACTCCACTTATACCATTCCCGCATAATCACCCTGACCACTGAATCCCAGCCAGACACCCACAGTTTCTGGGGACTATCGATACTACCTCTCTCTGTCCCACGGCGATGCAACTTTCCCCAACTTCACTTTCCAAGGGTTAACAGCGTAATTGCCGCGAGCACTCACTTACATACCTCTCTCTCTCACTTGCGTTTACCTATACGCCCGAGGACAAAATCGAGTTCAAGATCTCTACCGGTCGCATTATACAGTCGTCGTGCAGCAGCGGCAAAGGTCGCGTAACAAAGGTGAACTGCATCACGCAGTGAAAGGCGAGCGTATATAAGTACAGGACACGATGGGACAGCAGTGAGTCACGTTATCGAAGGGGTACAAACTTGCGAAATGATTTTTGGTATAGCGTACAAAATATAGGATACTTGGAAGAGGTATATAGATGATGACGGGTGGATTCCTGCACGCGGAGTGTATAGAAGGAACCGTTATAATACATGAGGCTTTGTGTGGTAAGAGAGGAGATTTAGGATGACGTAGGTTCAGCGGTCGACTTGTGTTGTTCACTTTCCCCGCGGAGATGACACGATCAACGGGGCTTCTTCTTCTTCTTGGTATAGTGATTTATGCGAGGGATATAATTGAATCGGAACGCGTACGTACGAGTCGCTCGAAAAGTATGTATAATGCGAGAGAGGCTGTATATACCGTTGAAAGGAGCATTTAGACGATTCAACGTTCTACGTTATCGTCGCGCTACGAAAATACACATTTAATTACACCGGCTGATAATAACGCGGCGTCCCGCCGGTGACTCATCATCAACCTTCTCGTAACGTTTTCACATTCACGCGCTATAATAATTGATAACTGCCGGATCTATCGCGTTTCGTAATTTTATTTTTTTTTGCGTTCGTGGAATTTGTTGCGAGAATTCAACGATAACAATTGATACGACACGAGACTTATTACAGCAGCGCGCGGTCAGCGTTATTTATATAACATCGTGGTTCGCGGCCCGCAAGTGTAATACAATTAGCAGGAGATGATGATCAGAGCGGTTATTGTCGCGGTCATCGAGTTGAACTTCATTCGCGGGTCGAATCAATGGGCGCGGTGATGTTCATTTTGTCGCGCGCTTCGGGCCCTGTGCTCATTGATTGGAACGACAATGCAATTATAGTTTGGGAAATATCTGATATTTTAGTATCTCTTGTGGCTGGAATAGCGGAAATTCGTCGGCATTTGAAAATACCTTTTCAAATCATGAAATGATTATATTCATTCATGTGCTGTGTGATTATTACTTCTAAGGAATGATTGTCTAAACAAGTGTTCTCCATTATCCACATTAATTCTACTTCCACTATAATCGCAAACCACTACACCACCGATACTTTACACATACCGCAATCATCTTTCATGGAAAATGTATCAATAACCTTTTCTAACTCTTATCACCCCTTCTGCCTCTCTCTCTCTCTCTTTGCGAAAACTTTATTATCCCACCAGCAGCCGACTTTCTAAAAAACGCACTCCTCCGATAAATTACTATATATACTCCCTCCCCTCGTGCTCGATAAATCAATCGAAAGTGCCGCGGCACGCAACGGAAGCCACCGCTGCTGCCGAGAGTGAGAGAGGAAATTGATAGATACTTCGTTCGCTGCCGTTGTGCGGACAATGAGAGAGCCGCGGGAGTAAGTAAGTAACGGGATCTCTCTCTTCTCGCACGGGTCAGTTTCCAGGTCAGTCGGGAGAGCGTGTCGAAAGGGAGCCGAGAAAATCGCGTGCAAGAGTGACTCTTTTATGTGTATAAAAAAGAGTGAATGAGGGCTTTTCGGGAGGTATAATTGCGTGTCGGAAGTGAGTGGTATAATACGGGCTCGTTATTATATCGCTGATTTTCGAGAGACATTGAATTAAAGTTATCGGTGGCCGAGGTGTGGGTATATAAGAAGGTGAGGTGGTGATTTTCGGTGGGTGGATAAAGTTTCGTTGGAAGTTTTATTATTATTTTTCTTAACTAATTTTGAAGAAATAAAAGATATTTTTTGACTTTTTTAATCATTTCATTCGTAATTCGTTAGAAAAAGGTTTGTAATTAGTAACTCGAATGATTTAAGAAATTCGCATCAGATAAATTATTAGTTTTAAGACAATATTTAGTTGATACCCGCGAGATTCTTATACAAAATTCAATTATAGTCTATCACGAGGGTATACCTATAACCGTCGACACCGCAAAAGCTTCGCTAAAGAAAATCGCTAAATCTGTCATCCCGGGCATAAAACAAACCATATACGATAACATATCTCCGTTGACACGTTAATGGATTGCCAATCCGTAGCAGCAACTTATATGCGACCCGAAATCCAAATAAACCAGTATCGCTTTCACAAAAACTACTATATATACAATTGCAGTTTGGCGAAATATCCATTACATAAAAAAAAGTCGTATACCCCAATAAACATATCGACGGCCGTATAATATACTTTCTTTTAATTAAGTGTCGCAATAAAAAGTGAAAGACAAACTAACAAAGCTTTTATAGCAAAATATATACCACATCCTTATCACAGAGCCGCGTCTCTTAAATCCCGCGTCTCATATAACCACAAAAAGCACTTTTCCATCACTTACGTCACGCGCGCTCACCCGTCGCGCCGCGCAAAAAGCCTACACACGCGACATCGTAACTCCTCTCGTCTCGTGCTTTTCTAGGCGCGATTTCTATCTTGGCCGTACGCGGAGGGGGGAGCTTTTCTATTTTCGCGGCGCCGGCGCTGTTTGGATAGGATCGCTTTACGCCAGCGCGGGTGAGTCACGCCCGAACAGCTGACTCGGGAATTCGGCCGGAGTAGTAGTAAGGGATTCGTGTGTACGTGGGTAGGTGGAATTTTCGGGGACGAAGTAAGCGACTGCGAGAGATAAGACTCATGTGATGATTTATTAATGAGAGGAGGGGTTGTAATCAGTGGTGCAGAAACAATGGTTGGGTTATTGGGATTGATGATGGAAGTTGGGTATTGGTTGTATTTGAGTTGTTGTGCGTTGGGGTACTTATGTTATACGGTTTAGGGACCGGAGTGATCGTTTTTTTTTCGGGGGAAGAATTATACTGTGGAAGATAAATTATGTCTATCGTCGTCGTATTGATCGCAAATGTTTTGTTTTATTTTATTAAATATTTAACTTATTTGTTATGATAAACGTAATGTATATCAGTTTGAAAATTACAATCAAGTCACGTATTATATGTAAATACCAGTTGGTTTGTTTTTTCAACAACACGAGCATAATAAAAATCGGTAGAATATTTACACAAAAATAAAAAATAAAAACATTTTATTTACAAAATTTTGTTCCACTTTGACGATATCAACATTCTGTCTTCCCTTTTAATTACACTTTGATAGACGTTCATTTGCAATTCCCTCTTTGCATTTTGAAAACGAGTTACGAAAACTCGTGCTAAATTTATACACTTTCCTGGAACTTCTTTCGCGCCGCATTATTTCGTTATTCTTGTTTTTGAAGAAGTTCAAGTTACAGAGAGCATGGCGCAAAAATATTGCAACAGTTTCTTAAATAATAACAGGATCAAGCTGAAAAAATACGAGCCGCGTGCACGAGTCGCTGAAGTATTTCCTTGATTTCATTTTGATAAATAATATACAAAATCGTTTGATAAATAAATGTGTAGCACATGGGATTTTATTATTATTATTCATTTATATTATTCTTTACTAAAAAATTCATGTATTTTCGCGTTCCCTGAAACAAAATTCAATACAAACATATACGACATACAGGCCAGTTAACTTTTTCCAACGTAGCTTTCCGCCAGTTTTCGATAAAATTAATTATGCCTGCGTATATTTACTTTTATACCATTCAACGTATATCCCAACAATGGCGCACGCGCACGTCCAGACAAACAAATACAGCCAACAATACAGTATCAATTGCACTCTGGCGTTCAAACAGCCGTTAAATTTATCGCCCGATCCATTATTCCTAATTAAAATAAAACACTCTAGCCTCACGCGTCCTCGCAAAATTAGCTCTTCGTCGTGCCTATCCACCCCCTTACGACATTTCCTCCACACACGTGGCCCAATTAGAGAGGCGCAGCCAATATTTGCTCATCCGTCCGTTTATTTATCTCCCCTCCTTTGCTCAATGGCGCAATTATTCGCGTTGCAGCCTAAACAAATCCAAAATACCAGCCGATGATTGATGCTTTTTCTCTGTTTCGCACAAAATGGAAAATTAAACGTGGATAAACTGCGCCCCTGGCAAAAAAGTTGCGCGCGCGCGGCTTTGGCTCTCTTTTTCGCGCGCGTGCACATGCAGCTTTGTGTTCTTTATGCGAAGAAAAGCGAGGAGAGCCGGTCCTTTCAGAACCTACTCTTTCACTATCTCGGTAAAAGCGCAGCAGCTATATAAAAAGGTGTCCAAAAATGTACGTTATTCTTCGCAGGTGAGCCTTTTTTGTGAGCGTGCATATAAGCGAGGCTATATAGTTGAAAGTTTTGCGTGCGCTGCTGCTGCAGCACGGGGAGATTAATATTTCATTGAATTTGGAATATGAAGTCGATGCAGCGCACGAGCGGACGTGGAATATGGATGATGACTTTATTTCATTGTGAAGTCGGTCGGAAAATTTTCGTAGAGTGAGAGAGAGGGTTGTGAATAGTTTAGCGGATGTATAGAGTTTGATATTGAAAATCGCTTTTAAACCGTGAAGAAAATTTTGCAATATTTCGTTTCTAGTTTGATTTTTGACTATGACAAGAATCCATAGTCTTTAAATAAATTATAACGAATTTGAGATTTTAAAACTTAAAAAAAATAATAAAGTTATTGGAGCTTTTTTAATAATTTATATATGTAGGTGTACCTAAAATTTTATAGAATTTTATTCATTTACTTTATTAGTACATAAACATAACTGTTAACCATTTCACTACCACCAACAGAGTAAAATTTTAGTTATATATTATATAAAAATTATTCAAACTTTTTTCAAAACCCTACTGATATTCGTCATCCACCCATATCCTAAATCACGATTCCCCGACAACATTACGACCTGCAACGCGGGCGCCTCGACCCCCAAAAAACGCCAACTCTCTACCAGTCTCTACATCCCGTAAATCCGCCCTCCTCCTAACATCCTCTCTTTCTTTTTCCCGCACCAGTTACTCATCCTCTCTCGAAAAAACAAAGCACCGCAACGTCGCACGTACTTGTCTCTTTCGAAACATCACTCTGCTTGCGTCACACACACGCACACCTCAGCCCTTCGAGCATATAGGAACGACCTCAAGCGGCGGTGAAAGCAGCTTTGATCGAAAGGGCGTACCGTAATGTTTTCTCATGTGAGTTGGTTTCGGAATTCCGGGAGTGTCGACGCAGAGGGGAGAAAAGGGTTGCGTGTTTCAGTACCGTTTCTGAGCCGAGTTCGGGGCGGTCCTTTTAAGTGGAGTAGTTGGTCGAATTGATTTTGTTGCGCTAAACTCGTTAAATTTTATATAATTTCAACGTGTGGAGTGCGTTGAAATAAATTTGTTGAAAATTTCGTAGGCAAGTGGAAGTAAAACTAGTGGTATAAACTAATATGTAAATCAGCCCCTGCAAAGAAAGCATCAAACCGACGAGAAACTAAATAAATTACTTATCTACAACCCGATCGTCTCATTAAAATATTAATTAACCCACAATTCTCTAGCAAAACATGACACACCTTTTACCCACTACACAATAACCCGATCACGCCCCAAAAACCGTCCATCCCTCCAACACTATACCTCACTGTCAATTCCAGCCTCTACGGAAGTATTATAACTACCGGCGTATGTCCCTCCGGGCTCCACAATGGGAACAAAAGCGTGCGCTGTCCGCGGCAGCGCTCGGACGTTAAATCGTCCCTACGCGCGTGGCGGAAGGGTTGCTCGCCGGCGCCAGCGGGCCCGGGCTTCTTTCCAACTCCGCAGTATGCCGCGGCGTCGTCTCTCTTGAGGGTGCTTGGGTGCAGCACGCGCGGGGTCGTTAGACGCGACGTTTCGGATGAGAGAAAGAAGAAGAAGAAGGAACGGAGTCGCTGGATTTTCTTGGGTAGTTTTGGGGAAGAGTAGGGTCGGGTTAAATGTGCCAGGTTATGTGTATGGCTAGGGAGATGAAATCGACAGGAGTGGGGGGTAACGAGGTTCTTTATATGAAAGAGGCTGTTTTGGAGACAAAAGAAGGGTTTAAAGTTGTGCTGTGCATGATGTAAAGATATTGATTGGATAAGAGATGTGGGTTTCTGGTATCTTTGGGTTTTCGAATGAGATGTAAAATTTTCGATAGTAAGTATAAGAATATCTGTTGTATATTACAAAAAGCATAATCCGAATGATTTTAGTATTTTTGTATGTATGCGAATATATAAAACAATGTTCAATCAAAATTTACATAAACGTCACTCGAAATATACATTTGTCTAAAATATCATCAATAAATGCTAAGAATTCAAAGAAATGAATATAGAATACTGTAAAATATGAGAACAAAGTTAAATTATATAAAACAAATTGACGCGTAAAGAGCCGATAAAAAATCTACCTCATCCATCCCCATCCTCCTTACACATATTTCAATATCGCCCCCGTCTTTTTCGACCTCCACACCGAACGGCGACCGTTCGTCTCTCGAAAGCTACGCTTTCGACCGAAATTATTTATGCCTCCATTCTTCTCTCAAAACAAAGGCCTTATATATATACACCACCGCGCCGATACTGCGCTCAGATAAGCTCGCGCTCTCCTTTTTTTCGGGTCGCTTCTGTACAAGAAAAAGGCCAACTCCAGAGCTCGTTACGACCTCGCGCAGCTTCTTCCCGCGTCCGCGTGAATTACGAAACGGGTGTATAGCCGCTCAATGGTTTATTGTGACGAAGTGTGTATAGTGACGTCCGTGGTGGAAAATTCACTTTCCCTTCGGCGAATGTATGTACATTATATCATGCGCGCGTTAACAGTGAGGCTCTATGTGTACGTCGGAGCTTGAGTTATGGGTTATTGTGTGGGTAAGTGTGTAATGAATGTAACTCCTGTTATTGGGTAGGAATCAATCCGCTTGGACATTGTGATGATAGAAAGAGATTTTGTTTGCTGTTATTTTACTTACTTTCTCTATTTTTTCCTGTGTATGTATATATAGGTTTTATAATTTTTTATAGGGGGAGGAATTTTATGTCACGTTTTTAACGAAGCAACTGAATGCGAATTTAGCTTTGAGCTTGCGCTTGTGTGAGCATTTAGAAAGGACTTTGGTTGTTAATTGCAGCTTCAAAGGCGAAAATAGCGAAAAAGTTTTTCGAAAATAACATTTTTTAATGAGGGCGTGGAGCGAGGAACGTGTGTTAATTTTATTGCTGACGATATTTTGAACTCATTTTGACATAATACGTATGGATGAAAAAAAAGGTTGAAGAAAAGGACTAAATTTAATTGAATATAGCTGTTGAGAGATTAATTTAATACAGGAAAACCCGTAAACATGTCCTTGTAGATATAATTCACCTCCTTCTTTCTATGTTTATCGTTATGCATTTATAAAGTGAACGTAAGCCTCGAGGTGTTTAGAATGTGATATGTTGAATCTGCGTACAGTAAATATCAAGATACGTATAAGAGAGCTATATTAGCGGTGGCATGGATTTACGCATCTGTGTAAACTTATTGATTTCTTGTAATACAATCTTATGATCTTATACGAAACCTGTCGGATTTTTTTCATCGTATAAAAAATAACAAAAATTTATTGTTGTACTAAAGTATTGTTAAAACTGAAACTTATCCACCCTAATAAAAATATACTTATTCCACTACCTGTTCATCTACCGATTTTTCCATACGATTTTTACACACCTTCCAGCCATAAAATCGTTACATCCAAAGCATCCTCTCAGTTCCATTCCTCCACCTTCGCACTTCCATTCCACCATTCCATTAATATTACCTGCACCCTCCTTCACTTTCACCCCTGTATAAACCCCTTTACTCGCTCGCGCCATAAAACTCGACTCTCTACCACCCCTGCGGATAATCCGGACCGCCGACGCGGATATGAGACGCTTCATTCGTCGCTCTCTCTCGCGCGCTCGCGTTCCCCTACATACATACACGCATACGGAGAAATCAATCTACGCGAGAGGCCAACGACCCTATCTCTCTTTTTTTCTCTCTTCTCTGTACGCTCGCGCGGTCTTTGATATATACATGCGCGGGGAGAATCCAAAGAGCGCGAAATGGTCTAGCGTCGCTCTGCGAGTTGTTTGAGGTGGGCGCGTGGAAGTGCGAGTCTGCAGGTCTGGCTTGTATGTTTTAGGGGAGAGGTGAGGGTTTTTGTGTGAACGAGGGTACATACGGCTCTGTGGCGAGTTGAGTTTTTTCTTTTTTTAGGGGCTGCGGAAATGTTGCCGCAGCTGAGAAGTGAACGCGGAAAAGCGAAATGGGGAGGAATGAAATGGCGATGCGACTTGTGTTAATTGCGGATTAAGTATATGTTTGTATAGGTGTGGGTATAAACTTTCCTTTGTGTGTAATTGAAGAAAAATTAATTTAGCGTAGGTTTTTTAATTTAAAATAATAAATTGCAGTTTCCAAAAATATGAATAATTTAATTTAACAAAATAACCACTTCTCAATAACATTTACTTTTCTATATAGTAAGAGCGATGCATCTATGTCTAAGTGAAGGCCAACAATTTGAATTACATGAAAATGCGCTACCAATCAATAATGAACATTTTTTTATCATTTATCGCCAACTTTTCAAACAAGCGATTTTTCGAATTAAGAAAATTGCCCATTTAATCGCCCACCTAAAAATTGACAATTAAAAGCTGCTCGAAAAATCCCATCTACGCTACCGCCCTTTGCTCACTGAAAATTCCAATTACGAAAACAATATTGGATCACCTCGTTGAAGCGCGTCCCATCGGAGAGCTCTAATTTCGAAAAATTCATTACCCACTTCCCCCTTTCCATTCT